>JAHZNC010005526.1:0-12207 GCA_027744095.1 Zhuqinia jingwanae | reverse complement strand
ACGGTATTTAATATCAGTGGGGTGCACTTTCGATGTTGGGTATGATGTATGCCGTGATGATCATGCTGCTGCTGCTGATGATGTTGATGATGAGATGATGATGATGATGATGATGACTACGACAATGTTCTTTTTCTGGTCTGGTAGTGGTGATGATGACGATCATGTTCAATAGAATCTATGGTTGTTTTCTTTGATGACAAGATGACGACCATGATGATGATGAGGATGATGTGGCGGTGGTCGGTGCAGGTCACAGTCATCATAGTTATTGTAAAAGAGGAGGCGGTGGTGATGATAATGCTGACTGATGTGCGTAATAGTATAATATATGTTTTGTGTACACATAACTTGAAATGTTACACAATATCTTTAGTGTGTTCTTGCGGCAGTGACCGCTTGATGCCTGATTTCCTCATTCTTTTCATTAGAGGGTCTTCTAGTTAAATGTACAGGATCTCTGGTTATGTAGTTTGTGTTTCTTGTAAATTCTTCACAATAAAAAAAATAACAAAAGGACACACACACAAAACATGTAGCATGCTATTTTAGACGATCATGTTTGCAGAAGCAAGTCTTATTATTCTTTTATTTAAGAAGGGATCTTTTTCCATTTGCTGGTGAACTAGTATAAGTAAAGTGTAGGATGCAGAAGAAAATTCATATCTTTTTCGTGTGCAATAGTAATACATACTCAATTTACAAATGTGATACTTTTCTACATGTATTTCTCATTCTGCTGCTGACTATTGTCCTCTCTCTCTCTCTCTCTTTTCTTGAACAGTCATGCAAGGAAAAAAATAAGCTGTGTGTGTGTTGTTGAATAGAATTGCATACTTTTATAATAGTTCTCGATTGAACCATATTGTTATTCCTGTGGTATATATAAAGAATAAGAGATCTTTTTTTTGGTGTGCGTGTGGTAGGGTAGGAGTGCTGATGCTGATATTCAGTTTCATTCATGTTTTCTTCTTCCTGACTGAGTAGTATTTTCTTCATTTCTTTTATTCGTGCATGAAATCTCACTAGAAGAGAGTATACGCAACTTGGAGGAACAACGTTGTAACACTGCTACCACCACCACCAGTACTACCGCTGGCATAATCGTTGGTTGCTGCTGCAGAGGGAAGATATTCCATTTCTTGAAATACCAAAGGAATTCACGCATCCATCCATCCGCGCTATTAAAATTCCAGTTTCGTTTTTGTTCTTTCTCTACTCCTCCTTCTCCTCATATTATCATTACTTTCTTCACACAAGTATGACTCAAAATCGGTCAGTGTTAGTATACATGTTTTATATATGATTTCATTCTCATATTGTTTGCTGGAATGCCAGCATGTTTACTTATGGTATTTACTTACACTCCTATATGTAAAGTGAACTTTTTGTAGTGGTTTGGAAAGAAAATCTCATCTCTTTGTATAATATTTATGCAAAACTATAATTGTAACTGAAAACATTGTTTGGGTTTACACAATACTACTACCACCAAATTTGATCATGAGTCTTGTAAAATTGTAGACAAACTCTTGTGGTGAGAGCATCATACATACATGTTATGTGCTCTCTTCTGGTACGACTGAGTTTGCATAAAATTTTGTAGTTTTTCTCACTTTGTTGAAGACGTGGCGTCGGTTGTTTGTTGAGAGAGCTGATACTACTGCTTGTTTTAGAATCAAAACATACTGTTGTACCGAATTTTAAAGTGCATAAGCGACAAAATCTGAGAAAGCTAGTCAGATGAGTCAGATAGCTAGATAAGGTTGCAATAGTCTCCTATATGCATCACTGCAATCCTCAAACAATCTCTGATCTGGCAAATCCAAGTGCGTATAAAAAAAAGTGGTGGCGAACATATAAGTAACGCCTCGTTGCTGCATGTTTTGGTATTTCGGATTGAATGGAATTGGAATGCACCCGAAGAAGGAAAAGAAGATAATGTAATTCATAATATGTATACATTCCTAAACGAGTGAGAAGGTTCACCGCGCAGCGTAGGATAAAGATGAAGAGAGCGATATGCTATTATGATGATCATGCTCGACGGTGGTGGTGGTGGTAGTAAAATAGTCGTGTCGAGTGAATATGTTCTTGTTGCCAGATAATATTCAAGATAATATGCAAGTGTTAATTCGAATTCACACACACACACACACACACATGTACTCATTCACTATATNTCTTGTTGCCAGATAATATTCAAGATAATATGCAAGTGTTAATTCGAATTCACACACACACACACACACACATGTACTCATTCACTATATATATATGTTTGTATATATGCACCTAAGTATACGTATCGAGGAAAAATCCATACTTGAATGATTACAGGAAGTTATTATATTGTCTGACTATTTATTACGTGCTTTGTACTTGTAACGTAAAAAGGTACATGAGCAGATTTTGAATGCAAAATAGAAAACTCAGAGTTTGTTATATAACGTGACGACAAAGTTTAGTGCAGCACACACACACACACAAACAAATGCTAACGAAAAAAAATGTGAGAGAGACGAGGCGAGTAGTAGTGAGTTTCGCTTGTTGTGTTTGGTGAAATATAAAATGAGCAAGGGATTTGCTTTTGTCGACTCTATTCCTTTCTACAAAACTATAAACTTGTATTATATACCTATACGGCCGTTACTGAGAGAAAAAAAAAGAACTTTTGGTGCAATTTATAAACATGAATTTGACTAACTAAGCAAGTGAGTGGGTGTGGGTTTTGTTTCTACACGTCAAGTCATCTCACTGGAGACCGGAGACAATTTTTTTCTATTTTTTTAAAATCTCTCTCTCTCTCTTTGAAATCTTATTTTCTCTCTCGCTTCACTCTGTGTCTCTCTAACGTTTTTTATGGTTCAACGGCATTGCAGTTGGTCGTGTTTATATACTTAAATGAGTAAATAACATGATGATTACTACGTTGATTTGATATTGAAACTGGAGAGTGCGTATAGACTAGAACGACAGAAGAAGAGTGATGAATTTTAAATAATGTGTATGGCTCGATATAGTATATTATTGTCTGTAGACAGAAGTATGCACGCACACTTTTTCTTTTTTTGTTTGTTTGGTGATGATGTTGGTGGTGGTGGTGATGGTGTCATGAACGCAGCAGTGCAGTGCACGAGGAAAGAATGAATGAATGTTTGTACATTCTATTTTCACGCAACTTTAAGCACAAGTAAATGAAATAAAATGGAGTGTATAAATAGAGGATTTAAATGAGATTTCATTGCTTCTTTTTTTGGTCTTGTGTCTCGCTGTCTGCGTGTGTGTGTGATCTGTGATGGTTGCTTACTCACATGACGCGTCGTAGTTCACGGGCTTGTACTCTATTCGTCTCTCTACATTTGTTTATTGTTGTGTTTTTTACGTTATTATTCTGTCTGATGATGATAAAGAAAGAAGAAAAAAACAAGTGCAAGTTTAGAAAGAAAAAATAAAGGGGTCGTATTGTGTAAATAAATATACAGCTAACTTATTATGAAGGTTGTGCATTCATTGTAGACATTGTGTATATTATGTACCTATGCATATACCCGACGCGACATATAGACTCTGAAACAGTTTAATATGGACTGTCACATACGACTACGAAAAAAGAGAGAATAAAAGCTTAAGTCTCGATTTGTCTATGTCATCAAGAAGGAGTGAGCATAATAAAAATGCGAAATCGAATGTCTCCTCGTGAATCTCTGGAGTATTGCTTTAAACGCTAAAATGTCGTAATCTTGTTTTCGTCGGGTTTGGAATTCTTAAATTGCTTATGTTCAGTAGTAGTAGAACTTTTCGTATCTCACTTCATACACATAATATGTATGCATGATAAACCTTACTACACACACAGATTCACACATAGGTACATAATATGAACATGAAGCACTCACGCAGTGCAGCGGTGGGAAAATACATAGCGCAATAAGCAAGTTGCAAGTACACAAGTCAAGAAGAAGAGGTTTCTGTGTTTTGTGTTGTGTCTACCATGTCGTCAGTAAGTAAAAATTTTAAATATCGAAATTGTAAACTACAAACTCAAGCTTTGAAGATCATTTTCACGCTTTTCTGACTAACCAGAAAGTTTTGTTTGGCATGTCGCGTTAAGCAAGTCGTTGCGTGGGTGCATGTAGAAAAAGTTCTTTGCATTTTAGGTCGTTTAAAAAAAATGCTTATATTTATTCCAAAACATTTCATGCCTTTGCGCCTTTCCATTCTCGTGTGTTTGCATGCATGATCTGTATTGCATTGCAGGGAAAAAAACAGATCATTTGACACTTAATGTCTTTTACAGATATTTCTTGAGGTTTATTTATTGGAGAAGTATTTGAATTTTTGAAAGGGTATACTATAACATGTATGAAATAACCAACCTACAGAGTGTTATGTAGGTAGATAGTAGATATGTTTGTAGGTATACCGATGCACATTTTGATGATATTTTATATTTAGTAAGTATTTTACAACCTACGTGACATGTCACTATCGCACTATATGGTTTTCCGCAACATTGACCGAAATTTAAGTCTATGGACTTGAAATATAAGGAATGATAGGAAGGTGATTTAATTAATCGTTGTTGATAACGTGATTACGATAAAATAAAATCTCCAAGTATTGTAAATCTGGCAGATACCAGATTATTAATGACAGAAATAACCACGTATTCGACACTTCTTGGTCGTCACGCTTCATGTATCTTGATTATTAGCCTGTTTTTTGCTTATGATCCTAAGTATATATTAAAAATTTGTACAACTCTTGTGGGTAAAAGAAATTATTAATTTTTGTTTGACGTCAAAAAAGTGTTTGGATGTACACACATATCATGTTTGAATTATTTATAGACAAGTTGACTAATAAATTTATAACTGCTGCTATACTAAAACAAGACGTAAGCAGATGCTATCTTGAAAAGATGATTGACTGTGTTGGAATTTAGTATATATATATATATGTATATATATAAATCAGGTCATGAACTATTATGTATGGTTATGGTAGTTGTGCGTTGGTGTTACATTTATGATAAAGAAATGAAATATCTCATCACATCACAAACCTATACTAATAACAGATATTACTACTTTTTAAATGATGATTGGTATGAGTTTTTATGACTTAAATGGTGATCTGATGGGAATTCACATTAGTTTGCATTTCCCAACATGAACAGATAAGCAGTTTTCATATCCATAATCCATATATAGCATGTTTTAAGACATGCCTCCTTTAGTCCAATCCGCCATCCAACACCAAAGCATTGTTGAACGTTATTACATCTCTGGTAATACAGTGTGCGCTTATATTCTCGCTTTATTTCTTTGAAAAAGGATTAAACTAAGCGTATTAAATCGTTACATAGCTTTTGTCTATGCGAATGAACATTATTATTGAGCTGTTTTGATAAGGAAACGACTTGCTAGTTCAGAACCGGTGCAGAGAGGTACATGATATCCTTGGTACTAAATTTCAAAAGTTACTGTATGGTCAGGAGTGTGTGCAAAGAAAAGGATATTATTATTATTATTACTACATGCTACTGTATACTAACCTAATATTATACATATTATTGTGTCCAATATTCCTCTTGCCTACATGTTTTGATTTTCTTTAATAAAAATATAACCTTTAAGCAACGGGGAAAGCTTAATTTCCGCCAAGAAATGCATATACACACGTTGACGTACTTCCGTTACACATGCATATACCTAGATACATCCATACAACACAAGCCTCTAGATAGGTAGCTCTTTGCTCGAACTGTTTTTTTTTGCCAGAGAGACTGTGTGTTTGCTCAAACTATAATAATTTCTCTCTAGGGGTCATAAAATGGCATTTGGCCAAGTCAGCGGAAACCTTGAGTTAATTAAATTTTCATATTAATAAGCATCCGAGGACCCATCCTCGATGACAATATCTTATTATGTGGCTATCACAATGCATGACAAATAAATATATACCTACATATATACCTTATGACCTTATACAGATGTACTATAGAAAGTGAAAAAAGGGGAAAGATAAAGTGTAATATATTTTTGGCATGTCATTTAATTTGTTTAATTTTAGTTGCAACTCATAATAACATAAATAGCCTACTGCATCAAAAGCAGAAGATTAATCCGTCTGCTGTAATGAAAAGTAATTGCCTAGTAGATGTTCTTCAGAATGCGTCATAATAATACCCTAAGCCCGCATGGTCCATTCCATGATGTATAAAAAAATGAAACAGAAACATGCATATTTAAATTGGAATATGACGCGGAATGGGATTTTAGGTCTACTGACGACACATGCTGCACTGCAGTGTCACAAAAAAAAGAGCAGATGTGAATCAAATGACAAAAATGAAATAAAGTTGCACTTATTTCAATGAAACCTGTAACGATATCAGATTTACATTTGTCGTAAAAATGTCCTCCCACACATTTACCATCGAATATAGTTCTTTTTAAAGGTTTAATACCGGTCGTATAGCTACACTTGAAATTCTACTATCCACCTGTATTTTATTACCTTCTTTCCAATTGCATGCATTTGTTTTACAATATGACAGGTGATCATTTTATGTTATTATTACTTTTCAACAAAGCATGTACATAATAGATAGGTAGATATGCATCATGTTCCGTTCTTGTGTAATAAAAAAAAGTATACCTGCTACGTTATAGCTCATCACAACATTTACATTCTACGACCAGGCAATCATTACACAACATTGACAGAACTCATTTCATTGCCAAAAGAACGCTGTTCCACCGTTTTTTCCTATACAGATAATAATAGCTGCTATTTTATTCTCTTCTTTTATCCGCGTGAGCCTACTCAATGCTCTGTATATAATGTATGTAGCCGTTTTTCTTTCTGCACCACTACTACCAGCATTACAACAACTACTTCTACTACTACCCTTCCAAAGTTGCATGTTATTTGAAGGAAATTGTGAAAATGTAATTTGCTCCCCGTTTAACACCTGAGATCTGTGTTCCCCAGAGATGCGTTTACTTTTTTAGATTGTAATGGATGGAGGGGATGAAAACGGGAATGGTTGAATGTCTTGATCTTAGCAGCAGCAGCACTATATATTTATACTTTCTTCTCAATATATCTTCTTGTAAATATATGCTCATGTATCTTTGCATTTCTTATTGGAACGTTTTCTAGTAAAAGTCCCATTTTACAGTACACATGCATATTATACTCATAGTCTATATGTTCGTAAGGCACACAAACCGTTTTCTTTACAAGGTATGAAAAGATAAAAAGGCAAACAAGACAAAATGATATTTTTTTGCTTGTTGGTTTGGTTGTGTATACCTTTATAGAAGTAAGCATGTGCTTGTCTCTTAACTTGACTTTCTTTCCGTCCGTCTTTCTTTTGCATTATTATTGGATACTGCTGGCTGTTCTAACATCCAAGTTGTTTTGTAATGTCTGCTCCCCCACACCTATTAAGAAGTTACGTGTGTCTTGATAGTAAGTAACTACTTACCAGCCAAAAGAAGGCAAAAGTGAGGGGGAAAGAGAAAGCAGGTAAGGTTTGTTGTAGGTGGAAAGGGAGAGAGAGAGAGAGAGATGCGTGTTCCATATTAGAAGAAAGAGCTATGAAACGTGAAAGATAAATTTGTAAAGGGTTGTACGAGTCTAATGTGATGTAAATTTTAAATATACCATTAGTTTACGACAAGGAGAATGAATAAGAAGTGTAGTCTTCACGTTATACACCATGTTCCTACCGGATGTGTAGGGAAAAGCGAGGGGGACTCCAGGAGCGAAAGTAGGAACTATGTAATAACTTGAACGAGCTATACTGTAGAGCTTCCTTCCGTCCGCCGCCCATTCCGAAATTCTTGCTTGCACCTGTGTATTTCCCCATCCCCCGGTAAATTTCCTTTTTTTCGACTTGGTAATTGGCTCTGTAATTGAAAACTAGTTTGCTATTATTATTGAAGCGGGGGAGAAGCAGAGGGATATACAGATTAGAAGAGAAAAAACAACAGCAGCAAATTGAGCAATACTTCATTTTCTAAAAGGAAGGGTGCGCGTGTGTGTGTGTGTATGTATGTATGCATATATTGTGCAAGCTTGAATGTTTTATTGTGTATATTCTATATACCCGCAACCATTATTCTAGATAACAATGAGCAATGACGATGATGAAACGTTGAAAAATTGTTATTATTAAAACATGTCACAGGGACGATTAGGAAAAGGGAAAACAGAAGCGCAACTGAAGAAGCGAAAGATGAAGAAAAAGAAGCAGAGATATCCCTTAAATATTATGCGTAAAAATAAAATGTACATAATACACAAACGCACTTTGTTATCTTATTGCTTTTTGGCCTGGCTTGACTCTGTAAAAACACATAATGGGTCTGGCTGGGTAAGTGCGCCCAAAATAATGGATTTATTGTGTGTGGTGTGAGGAGGTTGATGGGAATGCTGCTCTGCTATTATAAATATAAGACAAGGAAGGAACACAATTTCCAATCAACTGATAATAAATTCTTCATACAATGAGTAAACAACACTCACATATCTACCGACCATCCATATATTCATGTATATGTGTGCTTATGTTCTTTTACGCAGTAGCTCACGCACTCGCTATATAAGTCATGTATATGTATGTATATAAGTGAGTAAAATGGCGATAGCTTTTGGCTTCAAGTTTGGAACGCTAATGGCAAAAAAATCCATTTTATCAATATTTGTTGTATTCCTGTATTCATATATTTCCTCTCTTGGTGCGAGGGTGGCATTATGGCAGGCAGGTTGTAATGGAAGTAATGTTTCCTTTCAGCTTAGGGCAACCAATTTATAAATATCTTTTTGAAATTTACGCTAATATCTTCAAATGATACTATGTGTATGGTACCAGTGGTAATACGTGCGGGCAACACATACCCAACAAGAAAATGGAAGAACATATTTTTGGCCTTCCTCACACACACTCACAAATACCAAAAAACCAGCAAAAAAGGGGAAATGGATATTACTACAGAATAGTTGATTCCTATATGCTCCTCTCTCTCTCTCTCTCTCTCTTTCTCTCTAGATTTTAAATTATGACACGAGCTATCCAGCAGTGGTGGCTTTGGCTTTTGTTGTTTATAAAATGTATCGTTGTTGTGTGTGTATATGTATGTATGAATGTATGTATGCACATATCTCACTGTTTTCATGGGGTTACAACTTTTTTTTGGTATGTGCCACAACTACAGATACTACTCTGGTACTTTCAAGAAGATCGACAAGCATCCGCAACTATGCAATGCCTATCATATCATCAGCAATCTTTCCATTTTTGGTTGCGTTATTGGTTCTCCCTGGAACCATTCATGTATCCATATTTATTCGTGCTACTTCACTCTTTTCAAGCCAAAGAGAACCTGTTTCCAGAGTTCCTCCGTCCGACTTTTAAAAGAGGATGATAGTAATACATACCACCGCTGCGATTATGGATGTACAGATGTACATATAAAGAAAATATTTATTGCTTATACGCACAGCGCGCTGTGCGCGGCTCACATACATTACAAGCTTAACCTGAAAATTGGTAGCCCCAGAAATAAAAGTACATTATGAGCCGGTGGTAAAATGATTTTTGAAACCTATTTACCGAGAATCTATTCCATTTGCTGGGTTTATTTCGGCTGTGATCACAAGGTAAAATGAGGTAGGTATACAACAGGCACACAAACATTATTTTCGTTGACGGTTGTGTCTAAAAGTGGATTTTGGCTTTCTTGTGTACATATTTTGGTCATATGTAATGATTTTTTCATGGGGAATCCTCCGAGTTTTTAGATTTTTTTATGATCATCATCTTGGTAAAAAAAGTATTTGCGGCGGCGGTGGTAATGCTAGCAGCTATACTTCTGTTGCTGTTTTGTATCTTTCATTTTTATAAGAAAGTTTTTCATGTTGTTTGAAAACTATTTGCTATTTGGTTTGGAGAATGAAACGCAAATAAATGTGTGGGGTGAGGACTATTTATATGTATATGAATGTATTTTGGTTGTTTGGGTAAATATGCTTATGAGATGAGTATATGATATCAAATGGTGGTTGAATGAAATAAAATGACGATGGTAATGCTGATTCTGATGATGATGGTGGGTGAGTGAGTATATACATGTCATGCAAGAAACAAGAACAAAAGTGTGTAAGACTGACACACACATTGCAAACATGTTCGAGAATGTTTATCTTTGTTGGAACCAAGAAGCTGAGGGGTACTGAGAATATGGTACTTTGGAGAAGGGTATTAGTAGTGATATCCACCAGGGCTATATATGTAGTTTGTGCGTTATATTATGTCAAATGTTGTAATGCAGTTTGTTTGTGTGTGTGGCTTTAACGAGGTAAAAGTAGGTATATTGTATATCCTGCTCCATCTCCACCACTTGGTTGACTACCACTTACTTTTGTTTGCTTTTTTAGAACACAACCAAATAACCACACACACACATGCACGCATTTAGGTACATACGTAGTAAAGTGGTAATATAATACGGGCTTTGAACATCTCACTCACCATATATAACACTTTCGTATGAAAAGCTGAAGTATAAGAGGAGGAGGTAGTCCATGGTGGTCTTTTTGTAGCTAACATTTTTTAAATGTATTCCCTTGTGACCAGAAGAACGGAGCGGAAGAAGATATTTATGTGGGATGTTTTTAATTCTTAATGGATATTCAGTTGGATCAGTTGGCTGAGTTTTTTTTTCACTTTTCTTTCTACTCTGTATTTTCTTTTGCATGGATGTCTAGTCAAAAAATAAGGTAACAAAACGAAGAGAGATGTTTATATACATATTATGTATATGGTTATTATGTTGTGTATACCTTAACGTAAAAAAAAGAACATCAAGAAAACAAATATAAGAAAAGTTACTTTTTTCTTCGTACAAAAAATATAATGTAACTATACTGTGTGCTTTACACACTTTTCCAAACATTGAATCAGAAATACTTCTCATGGTACACACATTCACATACCAGGAAAACATACAAGTCTTGATATTGCTGCTGGTCCACAAGGATGAATGTTATGAATGCGTTAGTTATATCTTGAAGGATACAAAAATTCCCGAACCCGGGTATATTTTATGGCACCCTCAGGAGTGAATGCAACCACCACAATATGTGAATGTGTGCATAACACACGTACTCTGTGTACACGTTCTACCCATGCAGCGGCACATACACATAATATGCAAGTGTACGTACACCTTTACGTCTTTTTTGCCTGTTGTTGCTTTCACTTTTTCTTACTATTAAAAAAATGAACAACTGCGTGTAATGGTTTTCATGAGCGCCAATGGCATCACCACCACCACCACACATTCACCGGTACTTGGGCTTTTTTTTGTACTCCCCTGTTACAAGGGTGGTTTTTGGTGTCACAACTCACAGCGGACTTAGAATGATGCTGCTTGCATATATGGTTGCATTCTGGCTGTAAAAAATGGTAAAAGAGTATTCTCATCTCCCATATCCCATCGTCGTCGTCATCATCATCATCATCAGGAGCAGCAGTTTCCCCTGCGATTTTCCTCGTGTCTGCTGCCTCTCCTCTGCAATGTTTGTGGACTCAGTGCAACGCACAAATAACAAAAAATACACGCTAAGAACCTTAGGGAGTCAACATACAGTTATTTTTTTTCTCCTTCTCCTATTCTGATGAAAAACGAAGCTTTGAATTTTTTAGCAGCAAGAATTTGAGAGAAAGTCTTAAAAATTACGTCTATACCGTCTAGACAAGTAGTTGTATTCCTTATTTTGACAGAAAATGAATGGGAACAAGGAGACTTATTGTGTGATGTGCTGCTGTGCTCTCTACTCCACGCACACACTCGGTTCTATTGTTGTTGTTTATGTGTGCATTATAATAACATCATGAAAAAAAGCACGTAATGGTTAGCGCCATTTTGTTGATGATGATCATGAGAACGCCACACATTTACACAACTACGTTATATTTTTTTCGTTGCTACTACTGCTGCTGCTGTCTTGTCTTTTCTGCTGAGATGATGATAATTTCATGTCCAATTTGCTAGCTAGTCCTGGGATGGCGATGGTGATGGTGATGATGATGATGGCATATCATCTAAATTGTCTATTGTATGCATGTTTTATTTTCCATTGTGAACAGTGGTTGGTAGTCCTAAAAAATATATTCTCTCAAGGAGA
>JAHZNC010005525.1:0-11461 GCA_027744095.1 Zhuqinia jingwanae | reverse complement strand
GTGGCAGTGATTACAATGCTTGGGCGCATAAGAGCCATGCTGGCAATTGTCCATAGATGATGCTCCAGCGAGTTTGACATTTCCATTTTTCAAATTATGCTCCTTTCCATCCAAATCATTTTTGTTGCATGAATGACATCCCACCACTCCTTCCTGTGGAATGAGCTGCAGCTGTTCCTCATCTTCACCCTGGTGTTCGCTCACTACTCCCACTGCCGCCCCGTTTGTGAATTTTTGACTCGTGAAGCAGAGAGAATTTTTACGATGCTCTGCGTCACCATTATCTTCACATGCAGACGTGATGACATGGCTCTGATGGCCACTCAGTGCTGGGGAGAATGTATTTGATTGAGTGTTACATGAGGAGGTGGTTGTTGATGTTCTCGTGGCCGCTATTATGTTATTCACGCTCTTTTTGTTTATGGAAGAAGAAGAAGAAGGATCTCTAAACATAATTTTTCTTGAGGAGGACTCTGGTGATGTGTTAACAGTGGTGGTGGAGTTTGTGGATGTGGCGGACTTGATCGTCGTGAGAAAGTTCTTGGAGGGATTGTATAGATTAATGGAGGATTTTTTGGTCGGCTTGTTTTGCGCTGTTGTTGCGGAAATTAAGTGACTAGCATTTTTTGCACTACTGGAACCAAGTCTAGCATCTCTCTGGAATTCAACACCACTCCCTCCATCCTGACTGTGGTCATAGTGTGAGGGCATATCCGCATCATCCGAATCTTGCCTTGTCATCCGTCGCTCATAATTATCATGATTTCTACTGGCCGCCTTCATGTTGAAATTGATCCAAATGGCCCGGGTGATGCAACTGTATGCAAACACGAGGATAAGTAAAGGAATGATGAAAACTGTAATGGAGTACCATGTAACATACGCTTTGCCTCCCCACTCGGGGAACGTCGCCCAGCAATCAAATTCCGGGGGCTGTGTTTGGGGTATTTGCTGGTAGCTGAAAATGAAGATTTGGGGGAGACAGCAGAATAGACTCACGGCCCATGCCATGCCAAGCATTACTTTAGATCTTTTCGCTGTCCACGTGCAATTACTCAGGGGATAACAAATAGCCTGATATCTATCAAGTGCCGTCATTACTAAAACGTATGAGGAAGAGTAGGGTCCAAGGATCTGGGTATATTTAACAAACTTGCAGAGGAAGTTGCCACCTTGGAACCGATATGTAACTTCCCAAAACAGTTGTGTAAGCACATTGAAAAATGCGGTGATCAGGTCGGCCACGGAAAGATGCAGAATAAAGTAATACATTCTTGTCATCTTCTGCCTCCGGAAAAAGATCCCAAGCAGAACGACACAGTTGCCAAGAACGGTAAAGATAAATATGAGAGCTAGAATAGCCATCTCAACTTTTGCGAGATCCTCATCCCTGGTACCCGTCGTCGTCGTGCTTTTATTACCATTGTCCAGGAGCAGTGTTCCATTGTAACTGGAATTTAATGAGGAACCTGATGATGATGATGATGATGGCGTTGATGAGAATACTGTCCAGTAGCTTTCGGTACTGTAATCCACCAGTCCATCTCGCAATTCCTCTCCTACATCATCTTCTATCTGGTCTGGTATGGTCCAATTAGTTACTTCCCGGGAGACCTCGAAAACTTTTGATCCTAGAGAATCTCCCATTTTTTTTTGCTTTTGTTAATATTCTTCTTTTCTTCTTCTATGTTTATTCTCTTGGGGAAGAGGATTTACATTGTGTTTATTTGTATGATTAACGGTCTTAATTCCGCCACAATCATGTTGAAAAACTTGTGTCTCGTCAACATAAACTTGCACAACATTTCTTCTTTTTCCAAGACCCATGAATAATTTTCTTGTCCTTTCCACACAAAAATGTTCTAATTCTCACATCATGCAGTAGATTCATTTTGTTGGCAACACCAGTAAAACAAACAAGGATAACTGTCAGTTACATGAAACTAGTAGTTGTGTATTCTATTTTTAAAGAACATAATAGACTGTGCTGAGATCATTCGTTTTTTATGGGAAACGCCGGACCTTTATTTGTTGCAGTTATCTGAACATTTATTTTACCACACAATGAATAAATTACAACGAATGACAAATAAAAGTAATAAGTACTTTCAGGACAACCACAGGACAATGTTCATAGTTTAAAAAAAACAGGACACTATGTGCTTGCACGCCTTGTCCTAATGTTATTGATGCGTGTAATCTATTCCCAACAAAACTGCACTGTTTTCAACTTCATCCAACATTAAGCATTCGCCAAAACCAACAATGCCCAATGACAAGGAGTGAGAGAGAAATGTTGATACACATAAAATGCCTAAGTAAAGTACAACAGACACATATATAACTTGCAATTGTGCTATATATTCTTATCTATTAATAGTTCCAATCCAAAATGCATTAAAATGGGCGTATCAGTGTCGTGAGACTTGCTGCATGGGAATGTGACATTTTTATTCGCTATTATCGTTATTGTGGTTGTAATTCTGTGTTACTGGTACTCTGGCAAGGGCAAGTGTTTTTTTGTTGTTGTTTGCTGGTTGAATGAACAGATTTCACTAAAACTGAATTATAATTATCATGTCATGTCATCGTGCAAGTACATATCAGGATGATGATGATCAGAATGATAATGTCTGTCGGTCGGTATGTAAATGTGAACGTAATGTATATACATTAACGTACAATAATATACACAGATCACACAGATATACCCAAAAAAGTCGCATTCAAATAAAAATTAATCTCACAGGCGGCTGTATACGATAGCAACACAAACGACGGTACTATAATGGTCTATTGTGAGCATCACAACAATAAAATGTTATAACGTATAGGAGTAGTAACAATACTAATATTTATTTAACAGGGGAACATGAACTATTTATGACGATTATGTAATCTGATCTCTTGCCACATGAACTTGTAAACTTGATTGCCGATTTCCTTCTTAATAGGTATATTTACCATCTGCCTCACACAAGGAATTACATGCTACACGAACGACTGTTCCAGTTAATCTTACTTTGACCCTATTATTATTATTATTATTTGTTCAGCTCATAACATTTTTATTGTTAAATGTTGGAATAGTTTATATATATTTTTTAAACAATTCCTTCAACCTGATAGATTAAAGATCAAAAAGTTATTTAATTTTGGTGTGTATGTTTATGTGTGTGTAGACTATCAACAACAACCGCTGAAAGTCGTAAACATGTTATTAACATGAACTTATGTTAACGTTGTACACAATTTAGTTACTACTCTTCACTTCTAGAACAATATCAGGAAAGGAAGTATATGGCAAACCAAAAAGTTCCATTGAGCACATGATGTGCTTTTTTTGTTTGTTGATGATGATGATGATGATTCTCACTCACATTTCACTTTGTTCAATAACAATGCGGTATATTATAGTGCGAAACTGCGTAAACACAGCTCGTACATATCCGTTTCTCTAGACTTGCCAAACTTGACTGAGCCAGAGAGATGGTTGAGCAGAACACCCCAGTCAAGTCAAAGTCGGGTTGGATTGCACTGGGACACCCGTGTCTCTTTTCCAAACGAGAAGATACTATTACCACTGGGAGGTGAGCATATGAAATGAATGCAGCAGCGGCATGAACAGAAGTATTAGTGGCAAAAAAGTGAGTAATGTTTGTTCAGAGGTTTGACTGTGTGTATATTATTCCTTCTTCTTCTCCTTCTCCTTCTTCTTGCTACCATGTAGAGAGACTTTTGCTTTCACCGATAAAATGCCTAGTAAAAATTGTGATAGCTTGTGTATACGGTGTTGTGAGGTATTTCCTTCACTTGAAAGAAAGATAGAAAAGATCTGGCAGAGCTGCTCTCTCTTCTTGTGATACGCAGATGCTCATCTAATGCTGCTGGTGCGAATGCACCTCAAGAATGGATTATTATTATATTGTATACATAATAATACATACATGCATGCTTTATTATTATTCAAAGTTATGAGTAAACAACAAAGCAAGCTAACTACACTAACCAACTAAAAAAAATATGCTACATGATAATAATAATCCTTGCGTGCAATGCAGTAGCAGAGCAGATAGTATCACAAGACTTAACTTTCGTTGTTGTTTTTATTATTGTTATTCTTCTATAGTTGCTCTCTCATGGAATGTTAGACTGGTACATAGGTAGAGACAGAGAAATAGTACTAAAAAAACTCGCACAATTTTGTATTGTGTGTGTGACCATAAAACTTGCTTTGGCACAATATCGGCACCCTTGATCTATCCGTCTATCTGATATTTATTTTGGCCATATTCTCTGTGCTATTTGTTAACAAAAAACAAATTAAACGTGGGAAACGAATAGAACAAATTCTATATTATCCCATTATTATTGTGATATGATATGATATGATTAATGTATGGAAAGATGTTGCAAACAAAAAGTAAGTTTAATAACAACACTAACTATATGTACTTAGCATAGTAATGCACACCTACATATGTGGCATATGAAAAAGCCTCAGAAAAAAAGCACGAATTGGCATTTGATATTCTGTGATAGAAATAACGTAAATGAATAGAACATAAATAAAAAAAGCAACTCACAAGTTTTCAAAGGCGATGCAAAGAGATGTGCAGAAAAGAACCAGCAACACATTTTTTTTTTCGGAAAGACTCGCTAAAAAAACTCGCATGTATTATTGGAACTTTTGGCACCCCAATCTAATTCAAAGTCACGTTGATTGCAATTTTCTAATATACTTAGTAATACTATATGGCAAAAAATTCACACTTGATACTTTAGCAAACTAGACACTTATTTTGAACTGGACTAGAATTCAGAAAAGAGTTTATGAAAGTCTTACCTATATGCTAATAATGCTGTTTGTGTCATACCATGAATACATTAGTGTGTTTTGATCAAAGGAACAACATTCCACCAACTTTTTCAAGATTTTATTTTATTTTGAAAGGATCATGATGTCTAATACAAGTATTTTGGGCTGAAAGAGTGCTGAGCAAAAAAGTGCAGGCAATTTTTACTTTTTTATTTGAAAAAAATATAATAATTTCAGGTTTTGTCAGAATTCTGCGAATTTTGAATACTCGGTACAGACTCAACTATAAAGTGCGAGAAAAAAAACTTTTTTCTAAAGAAAAAAATTCATATTGCGCAAGTTTTTTTTTTTGACGGAATCGGAAAAGTCTGCAAATAATGCCAATCTCCACTCTACTGTATTCTGTATTCAACTTGAAGCTGGAGTTTCTAATGTTAAATGTAGTAGCTGTTTGTGAGAGCAGCTACTTTTCACCATATGATTATTATTTTCGATATCGCATTATACAAAGTTTTTTTTTTGTTTTCTGGGAAAAAAACTTTATTTTCTATGTTGCAACATTCACAGCAGAATTTCGATTCAGAGTTCTACCATGTATGTAAGTATGTATTTGTATTTAAAAAGTAGAAAGTTTCAATTAAAAAAAATATTTAAATTCAGCACTTTTTTGTGCCTCAAAGCTCTTGAAGCGTCGAGCTACGTAACAGCCCAACATACAACTTTATCCGAGGACGAAGCTTGCATTTCTGATAATCCACCATCCGTCCTAAATATCCGTCAATCACTCTGGTTCTCTCACTTGCAAAATATGTCTCCTGAATAAATCCACTCAACCATAAATACATTTGCTCGCCCACACATAAAATATGAGATGTTTAACAAAGGTAGATTATTAGGCATATACATAATATGATGAGTTAAAAGGCTATGTAATTAGCCTTATTACTCGTAAAGCGATAGAGATGTTTTTTTGGTTTTCCAGAGGAAAAATCCAAAAAAAAGCTTGTCAGTTTACTCTCTGAATGAAACAGGAAAATAAATGAAAAATAATACAAATTGTAATGGGTAAAGCTGGTTTATTTTGTCGTTTTTCCGTGAGACAACTTCTTAGAAGTCGTTTAAACCAACATACCTCCATAATAATAATATGGAAAGGTTATGGGGGTTGTGACTGGCAAATGAGTGGGCATTTTCTTCGGGAACAAAAGACTTGTGCTTTTAAATATTACTCAATGAATTATCAAATCACCTATAGCATGATAGCATGATTGCTTAAAATCTACATAAATGAATGCGGAGAGTAAAATTTCTTTATTTTCGTGAGTGAGTAGATGCTTTAGAATTTCTAAAGAAATAAAACTGGTCATTGTATCTACTCCACTTAGCAAGCTATACATATAAAATGCATGCATGTCTTTATGCAATGTTATTGCCATCCTGCATATCCGCTTTAACAACCTACCACCCACACATCCGCATCCCTATATATATTTAAACTACTTACCTATCTTCCGAAACAAGACGTAAACCAAGTAAACACATCACATCATAGTTCTTGGGAATTTTCAGTGCTTTTTATAAAGATTTGGCAAAAGTTGTTGATTTGCTTTGGTTGGTAATGTTGATGGTTGATATCACGATCAACAAAAAGAGGACAGGATATTTAAATACCCTCCAAGATAGGCAGGGTGCCTCAATACTTTTTCTACATAGGTAGGTACACATGTACCGGAAAATTTTTGATTTATGTTGTTTGCAGAGGAGAAAAAAAAGAGAAGTTTACTGCGACATGCATGTGCGCCCGTGCACTACACAGCCATCTACTACTTTATGTATTTTTATAAATGAATCCTGAATGAAATAGGTTTTATTTTGCTGGGCTTTGTGTAGGTGTATACGAGTGTAGGAACGTGAATCTGTTGCTTTTTTACTCTTTTTCTTTTTAAAGGCGTGTCTTGAAATAATGATATCGGGAGTGGAAGCCTCCTTTCGGCGAAAAAAACATTAAGGATATAGCCCTATTAAAGAAATGATTTAATAAAAAGAAGAAGAAAAAAAAGGGAAAATCCGCAAGTATATTTGTGAATGTGGGTAGTTTTGGTGCGATTATGTTTATGATTTTTTGGAAAGAGAGAGAATAGGACATTTGCAAGTTTTTTCGCTTCATTTCTTGCAGCTTTGAATGAACACGCACACGGGACATATCATGAATTAGGAGTTTGCTTGCTGCTGCTTCTCTCTGCTGGAGAGTAGTGGACTCCTTGAAATATGTTTTTTTTTTCGTAACTCTTCCAAACCAAGGCTACGAACCCACAACCGTGTGTTTATAACCGTTAACAAACATCTTTTTTCACATATATATTTACACGTGGCAAATAACTTGCTATGTTCACACAAGTGGTATAATAAGAGGCTATTGTATGTATATATGTAGATATTTTCGGGTGAAAAAAAAACTTTGCTGAGAAAAATGAAGGTTGTTTCTTCTATTTTTTTCTCTTGATTTTGTCTGATTTCTTGTGTATATGTCCTTGCCGGTGAATTACCTACTATAGTCAGTAGCAAATTCCTAAATGTGAACTAAGTTTTTTTGGAGAATGTCTGGGAAGTATTATTTTGATTACTACTTATTGCTTATTATTTGCTCAAATATGTAGGTTGCTGTGTAAAGGTCCATAATAAGGTTGTTTGAGCCCAAAATTGCGCTACGTTACAAGGAGAAGCACGTGTTTAGTTAACCTGTTCAGATCGGAAGTTTATGACGTACATGATTATTTTGAAGGGAAAAAGACAAAAAAAATTCTGGTTGGCCTAAAATTATTTTTCATGAACATTTGGAGCGTTAAAAATGAAATATTACATATAGATAGCTAGTTTTGCTCAAAACTAAAGTATCCCGACGTTTACCATTTAATCTCAAGTTGCCCCTAAGTAGCTTGCTGGTTTCAGGATTAAGACAGGTTTGATAGGGCGTAGGAACAGACGGTCTTTATAAAATTATAAACATGCGTATGATATGCCATTAGTTGTGAATAAGTGAGAACTTGTGGCAAGTGTATAGATAAGTAATACATCAAATATCCCTATTAATCGAGCTATGTACTCTATATCCACGCTTTCTCCTTTTCAAACAAATTGGGTACGAATTACTAAACACGTCTTCAGAGGTAATTTCACGGATTGGTATTTCCTGTTCATATACGCATTCAGTCAGACAGTCAAGAATGCTTACGCGCTTCACATTTCATCATAAAACGGTTTTCATGATTCCTATTTATGATGCATTTTTGTATAAAACATTATAATCTACTGCTGCTACTACTGCTAGATGAAGCCGATACGAAAAAGGTTGTGGGAAATAATATACATATATGTTCGTAGATTGGGAATCCATGTATTATAGCATGTTCAAAGTAACTGAAAAAATGCACTCGAGCAAAGCTGGCTATAAACCAGTAAGCAACAAAGCAAGCTGGTACAATTTGCATTTCTATTGTAATTGAAATTTCTATTTTTTAAACATTAATTCTCTTGATATTCCTCATGAATGAAAATGATGTTGGCGGTGGTATGGTGCTCTGGTAATCTATGTAAGTATCATTGTTGTAGTCGCTGTTATACAATTCCATTTTGTTCCTGTCTTGCTATCTGTGTGTTTTTCTTCTTCTTTTCATACTAACCTGACCTGACAGAAAATCCACAAAGTATGTGATTGCGAAATAAGTATTTTTTCCCCTATTTCTTGTAATATATTGTACAACAAAAACAGCTTTTTCTAGTGAGCACCAAAGCCAATTCACAAGAAGATGAGGATGAATCATTTAAACTTGATTGTCCTCCCATGTAACTTGTTCTTTTTCTACATGCAGATAATATTTTTTAAACACGAGAAGCTCCATCAAAGCCATATATATAAATACTATAATGAGTTAATGGTGATGGTGATAAGGATGACGGCTTTACTAGATGCAGTTGAAGGAAAATACATGAAAAAGGACGCATTTGGCCATGTGAAAGAAAGGAGGCACCCTAAAGATTTCTGCATTTTTTCTCTTGCATTTCATGATTACTCATTGCCACGCACGTAATAATACTACCAAATAAAAAAATAAAACAAAGTTTACTCTTTTTTTATATATTATAATTTATGATATACACGTACTATTTTAAGTGTACTTTTAACGCTATATAGTGTATATCAATAGATATTCCTTTTCTTCTTGTGAAACAATGTATAGGCTTTAATGATAATTACACGTAGAAATATGTATTGTGCAATAGTGACCCGGCCGGCACCGAAGACACAAGAGGGCGACTTGCTTTTTTGTCCATATGGGAAAACTTGAAAACTCATCATCATTAATACAGTGCGAGAGATACTTCGTTCTCCAGACGAAACAAATCAGCTTGCTGCTGCAACAAAAACAGTAGTACATTCAAGTAGCTTGTATATCTGCTGATATCTGGACACTGGCATTGTTACACAATTACACTATTTGTTAGATAGCGACAGACATGATGTTTTTATACGCTTACTGCGGCGCTTGTACACAACGAACCGTTGTTGTTGATAAAATTGCAAGTTTGTTTGTACTTATTATGCTCTCTATATAGTATGCCATCATCATCATGATGAACTTCAAACTCATACTCTAATTGCATGATTGTTAGCTGATCATCATGAATAACTCACGATTACAAATCACTACAAACAACCTGTTTATTATATACATCAATATTGATTTCCTCTGTAAAACTAACGAACCACTCATATTGTGAAGTGTGAACCGGTGTGAAGTTTGGAACTGCTCTACTATTTAAGCTCAAAACACTTTACAAAATTTTTGGTTGATGGTATTTGATGTTATAGCGTAAAAAATCATTCTAGTCGTCAACATAATGATCATCACATTATTCCACTTGATGGTTTCAACCGAATAGAGCCATCCTTTGAAGTTTAGTAAATAGGGTAATAATGAAACTTTACAAAAAACCATTTGTGAATGAAAGTTATTATCATCATACCGCATATTACTCGTCTCATTAGGAAAAACACTTTTTCTCCTTCTTCAAAACCGTATAAGAACCATCAAGAGCTAAATGTTTTTACTTCGCTTTTTGCGGTTTTCACTATTGCCTAATTTTTTCAAAAATAGACACAAAATTTGCGTAGGTTCAAAAGGCATATTTTATTCCACATGAAACATGCTTAGATCATGTTTATTTTCCAGAAAATACCGAAAATATTCCATTGTGGTGGCTGCAGTGGTAATCTTATACAGTGTACAGCCCAATGGCAATATAAACATGCATGAAGAAATAGTAATGGCACAAAATTTTCAGAGATTATATAGAACAACCACATTGCACAAACATGTGCTTGCCATGCACACGATGAATGCTCCATTGGAAGAAAAACTCTGTAAAACGGCAACTAACAAACAGGTATTTTGGCCAAGAGCAGAAAAGCGGAAATCCTTTAATTACTGGAATAGATTTGCTGATGTTGCACAACATCAGCATATGAACAAGGATCTTGTTCTGCTTCTTTCTTCAATTTTACAACCACTACAACAATCATCATCAGAAAATAATAACAAAATGCTTTTATAAAGTTTTCCTTCATCCATTTTGGCCACTTTCGTCATCACACGGCTTGGAACAAAAGACTATATGAATTATGTATGGTATAGTATTATGAAACACGTAAGAGCTCATATATGTATATAAGAAGGATGTATAAAGTAAAATGGGATTGTGGTGGATTGTTTTCTTTCTTTCCTCTAGTTGTTGTTCTTGTGAAAGACAACTCAATTTAATCTGTTATTTAATCTTCTTGAGAGACGAGATCAGGATACTATTTGGTTTGGTTGACTGGCTGCAGCCGCTGCTGGATCTGCTAATACTATATATATAGCCTGTGGGACTACTCGATAAACTTGAGGACCAAAAAAAAAGGTGAAAGAAGAAATAGCATCTAAGTAATAAGTGAGTATTTAAGTATATACATATGTAGGCCAAGATATTTATTGGATGTATGTACTTGTATAATTGGGAGAATAGAAAAAGTTTTTTAACTGCTTTCTTGGCTTTCATGTAAGGTTTTTTATGACGTATTTTGATTACCCTCAAGACTGTATAAGATTGGCAAAAAAGTGAAGAGAGAATAAACTGAACGTTTGTGAAAAAGAAAGTGTGTGCACATTGTGCAAGTAAAAGTTTGTTTGGCAAGCAGGCAAGTACAATGTATGGGATGAGATTAAGGGAAAGGTCAGTAGTTTGGGTAAATATCAAAGAAAACTGTTTAATGAAAAAAATAATTATCCTGCAGTACAAATAGTACAATGTATATTGCTGGATTGCGCTATCCAGGTCGATTGCAATATAACATTCAAGATGAAGAACCCAGACCCAATTTACAAACATAGTTAGAGTCTATGATAAATTTGTTGAGCACATACATTCATATAAAACATCCATGCAATAATGTTACCTACATGCGTACATATGCTTTGTGCTTGCTTTACAACACTTGTTCACCATTTCTCTACACGAATGAATCTATTATTATATCTCCGTGTGTAGTATTTTCGATGCATGCCTGGCCTAGTACATATACGCTCCGGGCAGTGCAATTACGCC
>JAHZNC010005524.1:0-96481 GCA_027744095.1 Zhuqinia jingwanae | reverse complement strand
AAACATGTTATATCAATTTCTGAAGCTAGCAAATGCACATATAACCGTTATATAATTCTAAAATTGACATGTAAACTTTTACTTACCATTTTGAATAATTAAAACTAGTACTTAACTGATTTAAAAAATATTAATCTCTAGTAAAAGTAAATCCGTTCTCGAAAAACTTTCGACTCATTAACAATTTATCCTGGAGTCAACAAAGGAAGAATAAAATCCATAAGCGCACTCACCAAACTCAACACTAAAACACAACGAAACAAAGACGAAAAACAATGCTTGCTTTTGTTGGTTGCATGTAATACGAGCTAGCTCCTCAATCCTTCGTGGTTTCTTCAATGATCAGCGATCAAGATTTGTGATTCATAAGAACGTTATGAAAGCATCAACGCAACGTCCTGTTTGCTCCTCCAACAATAGCCACAACTCCATTGATGAGAACTGTTGCTACCAAAACTTTTTCAATTGCATCTCTAAAAACTACTTAAGCAGTACTGCGTGAAGTAATTTCATTGTCTCCAGTTAAGCAACGTGCGCAAGAAAGGAGCTCACTTCGCTCTGAAACCCTATTTCTCTGCAAATAATGAATCAAAACTGTAATGAATGAACCTACCTATCCCTTTTTATACATGAATCACTGCAACACGTCCAGTGGAACATATATACAAACATATATATTACGTATAAATTATATATATAATATATATGTTATTCTACAGCAGGTATGTATGTATATACTTATGCATGATAACAACAATGCCATTATTATTAGCCATGATATTGCGTTGCAAAGTAGCTGCGTAAATGTTTATACTTCATATGTCATGGCAACAATGCAATTTGGATAAGATGAACAGAATATTATTATGAAAAACGAAATAAAACTATTGTAGTGTTTTATTACTTTGCTGTGTATCTTCTTCTGGGCCTACTCATCATATAATCACGGTTTGCCATTTTTCATGGTGAAGCACGTTTAAAAACACGCAAATGCAAATGCTTTGCTGCTGCGTTTCATCGTTTCAATCTTTCGATAAATGATTGTCTTGATTGTTATTTTTGCTGCAGAGGTAAATAAATATGTTTACATATACCAATGTTAATGTAAATACATACATAATATATTATGGTATGACAGACTCCAACAATCCCTTTACTGCACTGTGTAATAATAATGAATGTAATGCTACATGATTTTGGAACAAAGAGAAGATGCAGCAGCCATAGTTCATTCGTAGTAAGTGTTTGGGTGGTGCTGGTGCATCAGCAGCATCAAAGCTGCCTGACCAAAAAGATAACTGAAAACATAAACGAACGGAGATGAAGTTAATGATAATGAGTCCCTAATTCATCTCACGTGGCCTGCCTTAAAATTTTTCAACCTTGTTTCCTCTGGATCATTGTCAGTATTAGTGTATTATATACTTACGATGATGGACATTAAATCTAGGCAAAATGAAAATTATGTATTATGTTATTACGTTACGTACATGCATACTTACATGCCTATGCGTATTGCCGAGTTGATTTTATATTTTCAGTTAATAATTTGTTATGCATTGTGTTGTACATGTGCCTGGTTATTACTGTAAAATAACATAATTGGGATTTAAAAAACGATGACCATCCATCATTTATTACATATCATCATCACATCACTCATTGTGATGTTACTACTTGTTCAAAACTGTGAATACATTCCAGGAATACAATTATCTCAATTTTAACAAAAATGCTGTAAAAATACAAGCATAACAAGGTAAGAGGGTACTTTTTTGCTTCAGCACACAATAAAAAAATGAGATAAAAATGAAGAAGGCGTATTTGTAATTTCGAAGATGAAGCACGCTTATTTTATCATCTTGGTAAATTATGGGAATATTTTGTTATAACAGTATAATGGGCAATTTCTTGTCGAATCATGTTTAATTTTTTGTCATCGTCTTTGCAAAAAAGTTGATTATTTAAGTCACGTCGGTACTGCATAGTCGAAGACTTCATAATTCGCGAAATGTTATTAGGAATTCTCACACCACAGGAGTAAACTTGTTTTGAAATTAACAGGACATTTTGGCTGTAGCCTTGTGCAAAATAATACAGCATTTAACTGACAGGATGACGTTTGCGCAAAAACAAAGAGAAACGACTCTCTGGCTTGTATATACATGCATGCACTTTTCCTCGTTGGCGGGGCTCCTTTCCTGTTGCACAACAGATAATAAAGTAAATGAGAGATGGAAACAATGTCGGCTGAGTCGTCTTGCTTGTGGTGCGTACGCCAAGACCTGCCCAAATGTAATCTTGATGATCATCATCGTTTGACGAGCTGTGAACACCATGTCTTGACTTTTTAATTATGCCAAGAATTAATGAAAATTTCCAGCGTTTCAACGGTTGGGTTTGAATAAAATATGGATTGTAAAAAATTGGAATCGTCATAGAGTGCGACTAATCTACATCATTAGCATATATGTATCATTAATAATGTGTATCATCATTAGCATCATTAATATGTCCATTGTTATAGTTTATTTAAAATCATTTTATTGTTATAGTGTTAACATTCACATGAAATACAAATATAAAGCCTTTGATATAATTTGTGACTTAAGAACTAACTGTATGGATAGATTTCGTAGAATTAATTAATTAACTACTGAACAAATCATCTCATAAAATGAAACAAAACAACATACCTCGACGTACAATGAACTGTGTTATAACTCTATGTAAAGTTCTGAAGTGGAACAATGCGCGATGGTTGAACTGATTCTCTGCATATTGGGCAAGCGCCTTCGTTCCTGAGCCAATCCATAATACAATCCCAACAGAAAAGATGCCCACACGGTGTCACGCTAGAATGACGACGAGTTTCAAGGCATAAAGCACACTTCTTTGTTGGGTCCACATCGGAAGTGACAGACCGACTGCACTCCTCACTTCCTTGCTGCAATAAAAAAAACAATACGAGTTCAAGATGAATTATGCATATATTATTGATAGTGTGTAATTGACAATGAGAATTAAATATGGTAAAGCATCCTAGCTTTTAGGACAAGAATCGATATAAATCAAGTTCCTGGACTCATTCACGACTTCATAAACATAAAATATTAATGAATACAATTCTACTAAAAATGAATGAATTTTATATATTTTTTTCTTCCTTTTGTATTGTTTCGTAAACTAAGGTTATCGGAATAAATTATTGTTGTACTACGCTACGCCTGGGGGAGCAATACTCATATTATGCATTGTAGATTTAATCCTTGAACTTCTAACATTAACGTGAACGAAAGGTGTGATTCATAAAATATCAAGAATAGCGATACAAATACTTTACAGTCTATCAAGCAGTATGTACTGCTTGTGTATTGCAAGTACGAAGATATTTACGGACATGTGACTTCCTTTTTAATCAAATCAAATTAACGTTGGAAGAATACTTGTATGGGGATTAAAGACTTTTTACCTTCAGTACCTTGCATATATAATAAGAAAGTGAATACTTGGAATATATAAGGATCAAGAGAGGAGGAAATGAAACATTAAATAACTAAATCAATCGAGACTTGAAAACTCACAACATTTTCTATTGTAGGTGGAAGTTGATAGTTGCGACCCTTTTTCACTTGATCTGAAATATACCGAAATGAGTCGTGGGAAGCAGTAATTGCTAAGTTAACAATGCTCATCCACATCAAATACTTAACATTTCTTTTGCTAGCCGCATCTTCGTTTCCGAAATAGCTGCGAACAAGAATCTGTAAAAAAAAACTTTATGTTAATATAACTTATATATAGTTTGTTCTTAAAAGGGTACCATAAAAATTCTTATGACACGCTATCACTTACGTAATTTATTCCAGTAAGGCGCTTCGAAAATTCGTAAAATCTACCATTGATATAAAAGATAGCGAGGTGTAGCTGCGACATCAAGGGTAGAAAGCGCTGACATAAACGACCGACATGAAGTACAGAGTCCAACATTGTATTCAGGTACTTGTATGGTGCCAAATCATCATGACGTCGTCGATTAAAATTTTCAACCATTTTTAGAACATAACCAAAGAACGGAGTAGCCAGTACTTGAGAAAATATCATAAGTGAAATAGTCTGTTGAAACAAAAACAATCTTTTAATTGGAAATTTAATAAAAGTCGAGGCGGTTCACAAATATAAACTTTAGAGTACAAAGTTACATATTAATTAGTATTTGAAAACCTTCAGACCTTTGTCGAAGGAACGGATCTTCCAGTACTATCCACTTGAACAAGTCCTACGTACTCTTCACCAAGTGTCTGGTATCCCAATAAATTGGTCAGGGCATAGTAAACTAATCCAGAACCGTACCTGGAGTATTCGTGATACCTCATCCAAACTCTTTGTCCTAGTTAATATTCATGACATCAGTAATTGTTATATTCCATTTTTAATCGATGCATACACTTAAATTTATAAATTAAAAATCTTCTCACCAAAAACTTCAAGTATCATATCATCTATCTCTTGCTTCAGTCTTTTGATAAATTCATTGTCCCGCTGACATGCACGAATGACCTCAGCAGGTCCTGGAGATTTGGGGCCCATGGCGAAATGCCGAAACAAGAATTTTCACCACCTACTCAACCAGTTTTCGACCAGCCTGTCCTTATTTCCTGCAATGCAATTAATCACACAAACTTAAGTAGTTAGAAAATGTTTAACTTCTAACATCCAATTTGTACCCTTCATCTTTGATGATAGTTATTGCAAGAATATACCTACCATTAACGTAAGAATAATTAATGTACTATTTATTAATCAATGTAAATTCTTAATTTTTGACTACTCACAATTAATAACGAAAGCAAGCATTTATGGTACCTCCCGCCAAGTAAATGGCTTACTATTAGATTGTTTTTACGTTAGAACGTGACATGACAGCTGTTGCGGTGTTGTTGGTGTAAACACAGGTAGATTTTCCGCCTCCATATAAGCATGTCCCGGTTCCATTCATGGACTCTGTTGCTGTTCTTAAGCAAGGCCAAGGTTTTCATTGCAACTTACTTCACGAGTAGTAAGTAGTGTGATACACGGCTTGCGGCACATATAATCGCATGTTATTTCATGAAAATATACACCTACATTGTATGCAGGTCATGGATAAATGAAGAATCATCCCTCTCTGGAAACATTAGTTTACTTTGTTCATTTCTTCATGGTGTTCCAGGGCAAGTAATTTCAGCAAACACTCAATAAAATGCAGCATCCATTTGTGAACTTCATAATCCCTGCATCACTCCAAGTGCATCCTAAACTTAACACCGGTCACCTTTCATATTGGTGCACATGATCAAGGTCGAGGTCGCAATTATGTTTGTAGCGAATAAATGAATGAATGAATAAAGCTGTAAGACCTGTAAATACGTAGCTGTGTGATTAGAATGATACATCACTTGCTAGAGGTTAAAGGTTTAAAAACATCAAAGTTTCCTCCATAACTCCTCAGGGGATGAGATGGGGGCTGAAAACCTATAGGGTTCTGAGTTATGACCTAAGGTGTATGTGTACCGAATATGAAGACTTTTGAGTAAAGACGATATCGTGATGACAGGGACAGGTGTATCGACCTTACCAAAGTCAATACTATAGCAGATTTTATCAGCTACGTAATAACTATGAGTAAAACATGATAATTCATACGAAATGCTTTAAATTAGCAACTTTTTATTTTGTTGCATTATGTACGTATTTTAGAAAAAAAGAAGGACAAATCTTACATCCAATATAAAATACATCTGCTAATCATTGGCTGATTTCTTTAAATTTGTCGTTAAAAAATCAAGGGCAAAGTTCTAAACAGCAAGACCATCCATAAACAAGATTTTTCCCTTAATAAAACAACATGTTATAAAATGGTACATGCATTGCATACATACTAGGGAAAGTACAAAAAATGACCCGACGATCCAGATTACAATATTTACTACGTTGTATGTTGTATTTACTAATTACTGGCTGCGCTGTTTCTAGAATTTATTTCTCAATAACAACAAGTTTAAAACAAAATGCATCTCTGTAAACCAGTTTTTAATGTTTTCGGTTTACTTCAATCTCAGTCTGTTTGCTCTTGACGTATCATTGAAAAATAAAACATGCAATAAAGATCTGCTGCAACGGAATTTACACGTAAGTTAAAGGCTAGCCCTTAAACAGTACGGAAGATGTCGCTTGCAAGTCAGTCACTTCACCATCATCACCATAATCGCGATCCTGCCTGGGCTGTCTTTATTTATTCGTCTTCATCAGTCATATAATTTACCATTGACAAATCCTTTCCTTACGATCATGTATCATAACATTTCATTTTAAAGAGTCTAAAACGACTTCCGTGTGATTATCCACGGTTTTAAAAATGCACCCACATTTCACATTTTACACAAACCTTTACCTTTTCATCATCTTTTTTATTTTTTGTTTTATGGCCAGTATGTCCATCTGTAAGTTAGAGTAGTAGATGGGACGGTAAATAGAAACAAAACATGATGTATTTAAAGCAAAAAAGAGGTTTTATAAAATGTGTCAATTAGCAGATGTACCTTTTAAATTTATCATATCATATAGTACCATCATGCAAGTACATACTTTTTTGGCTCAAAGTGTCAAAATAAATTTACAAAGTTGCGGCAATTTGCAACGGCACAGTATACATCCCATCATATTTATTAAGCATGATTTTATTTTGCTTTGTAAGCATTTGATTTTTTTAAACCATCCCTGAAACATCCATTTTACATAATATTTATCGTTGCTTCTCTGCCTTTACAAAAAAAAGTTATCTGGTTTTTTTTGGGTTGACTTGGCCTGCGCCTGGTATGAAAGAAACAGAACTGCAGACGCAAAATGGATATTATCAGGTAAAGGAAAGGAATGTACATATATAAAAACATATTTTTTGCACTAACTCACACAAACAACCATTACACCTAAATAATATCTACCTATACCTAACTTGTATGAATGTAATAATAATAATAATAATGTTACATTATGCTTAGAAATTAAACTATTGACAGCAAGCAAAAAAAACATTTTTCAAACAATGCAAGCAACCACCCACAAACTTTATTTTATATGCACTGTAAAAAATCACTTTGTAATATAGAGCTGTAGGATCATCAAGTAATATTATATGAAGTATTTAGTACATTCGTTAAGGGAATATTATGTGTAGTGTATACAAAAATATGTTACGTGGGTATTAACTTATTAACATAAAAATATTTGTGCGCAAAATGTAATGCGTATGCACACAAACACATCTTTTTTTCACTGCTTTGATCTGTGATATCTCTAAATTCGAAACCATCATACTTCTTCTCTCGTCTGCATTTATCGTGCCGAATCTATCTCTCTCCTCTCTGCAATTCCATTTTTTTCTCTTGAGAGAGTGAATACAAAATACAAACAACGTTTTTTTTGCTTCGCACATTACCACACAGAGTCTGATTTTTTGAAAGGGTATATATACATATAAAACCTGTCAGAAATGAAAGTAAACTGGGTTTGTTGGATGATTACATGATGATGATGATGATGATACAAAGATGATGATGAATGTAGGAAATGAGGGATGGCTGATTGCTAAATATTGAGTATCAAAGGCCAAAGAAACAAAGATAAATACGTGTTTAATAATAGCTGTTATTATATTAGCTAGATAAAATGTATGCTTGTATATAACATTGTACTGTGCGTCTGTGTACGCATTTATTTAGATAATGATATTAATGATATGTAACAATGAAGGGAGACTGTGTGAGACTGGTAACCCACATTTGGTCAAAATTGCAGTAGTGAAATTGGACTTTGAATTCAAATTGCCTTTATCAAGTCATTCAAAAAAAATACATGTTATTGTTATTATTGGTTCGATTTGAAAAAGGAACCAACTGCACTTTTACTTTACTTTTTGTTGAAAGGTATTATATATTTTTATATATAGCACAAATACATAAATGGCATCTTTTATCATCAAGAAAAATCGTTGCCCAGTAATGCAGTTAGTGATTAAATGAAATGGTTGTCTTGTGTTTTGTTGTTACTTGTTACCATCGTTTTTGCATGAGCTGTAATTATTGTCTAATGTTTTATGACCCTTGACATTAGTTGTGCATGGCATTTTATTAATTCCTTACTAGATCCAGATCCATTGTGACATTTTATTTAATGTGGAAAGAAAAGGGAGAATATTACAAATCGACAGCGACAGTAGTCTGAAACTGAATAGGTAGTATGTTATGCAAGTATTATCAATTGTATAAAAATTTGTAAATATTTATAATCTTGTTATTTGACCATATCATGAAATAAATGCACAGTGCTGCTACTCAATTCCCTCATGTTGTCCTGAATATATATTGATTGATTATTTCTAATGGAATAGTATTTAATGCTAAGTATGTGTTTGCTTGTTGGATGGATGGACTCCAATGCATTTTACGGAAAGCCATGTTGCAATCCAAAAAAAAAAGCTTTTATGTTTTCATAGTTAAACTTTGTACAAGTGCAAGTAGAGCGATATTATGAAGTCTCCACCACCAGACACAGACTTGTGTTTTATGCTAGCTAACTATCTATTATTACATGAGATTAGCATGCATGCAAGCAAGCATTAGACAAGCAAAAAAGAATTTATGGATGTATAAAAACAAAGTTTGGTGAAGGTTTTAGAAAAGTTCGTGAGGAAGGATCATTAGTCTCAACCCATTCTTCAAATTGCAAATGACGCGCTACACAAAGCTAATGTGGCTAACACACATAGATAATTGTAGTCTTTTTATTATATTCACATGCAGACAAAAGTAGTCTTTAAGTAAAGTACGAGGCGAAAAGTATTTTTAAGAATATGAAGTGAATAAATATAGCGATAAATATGCTCATCACATCATACATACAAACTTTCCAGTAAATAATATCGCCATGTCATGACAATATTATTATTAAAAACCACAAGTGCCAACATTGGATAAAAAAGAGATTACAAGAGAATTAACGTTACGTATGTGTAGGTACAACTTTACGTGTGCATGTACAACATCCGACCGACAACATGAGTTTCATGAACAACGGTCAAAATCCAGTGAAAAAAAATCGAAGCAATGCAGCAGAGCTGCAGCTGCTAATTATGAATTTAATCCCATTTTCAGTGACAAAACAAGTAGCAGATGTAGTGTTTCACTCAAATAACAAACAATATTGTTTTTTACGATGTGCAAATTAGTAAGCAGCAAAAAGACAACTAGAATAAATTTGTAGGAGGAATACGTAACATTTTTCATGCATCACTTTTATCCAGAAAATGCTTTCTGTTTGTGGTTCTCGACGACGACGACGTCGTGATGGATGAGTCACTCAATGTCGTAGTCATAGTCATAATGGATCACATCTCACAACATAATTTTTTTTCTCATAAAACCTTTTTGCTTAAAAAATCACTTCACTTCACTTGAAGCAAATACATGCAGAAGAAGGGAACGACAACATTATGCATTTTTGTATGAATTCATCATGTTGCACCCGTTCTTCCAAGAAATTGTACTCGAGACATCAGTGGTAGCTCTTACTCACTCATCATCACGCATAATCGGCTTACCATCAGTGCATGTTTTCCTTTACTTTTAGTCGTCTTAAATCAAATGTAAATACGATGACGATGCGATGGGAAGAGAACGTGTGAGGTTTTTGCAGTATTGTTTTTTAACTGTAAAAGGACGACATGCAGTGAGTCAAATCTTGGTTTTAGTTTATGTATACACATAATAGCATTATATATTTCTATACACTTGCTCTACTTTTCATGTCAATAGCGATGATGATGAATAACATATTTAATCAGAGTGAACTTGGAATTTTTCTAATATCTACCATTAACAAGAAGGATATGTGCTTCCGGTCGATGCCATCAACTTCCGGGAGTTGAAGTGTGAACTGTTCATAAGTTTATATGTACTTATACTTATGCTCATGAGCATATTTACTGACTTGTGATGATTCATGTTACTTATGTCAATCCTTGATTAAATTTAGTCTTTGGGGCAACGTAAAGTAAAAACAACAACAATGTATGCAATTTATGTACTTCAAAAGGTAAAATATAAAGCTTTGACAGATAACTTTTCTTCGTGTTGTTATATGAATGGACGCAATGTGCAACTAAATATATTACATGTACCATTCATGCAATACTCATGTTGTCAGTCAGCACTTGGGGTAGGTTAAGTCACCACAACGCTGATTTATCCCAACAAACAATGCAATTTATAAGTCTACGAGTTAATCTTGTACTTGTCACTTGGGAGATCGTGATGCGATGTTTTGTTGAAGATTTTAATGTAAAATGTAATATTAATTGCATATTTACTAATCCAATAAATTAACAATTTTTATAAAATGAATTATTGCTGTCTGAAAATTGAACAGCATTTACAAATTCAATTTTCAATTCAAATTGTCTTTTCACACAGATTACTCTAGTCACATTTCTTGCGTCTAGTCATGTCCCCTGCAAAACTTTTTCTTTTGTCTCAAAAGTCAAGCTTGCTTAAAACTTCAATTCCATAATTCAAACATCTCTCGATTTTTTAATGGTTTTACATGATCTTCTCTAATTTTAATTTAGTCGCTAAATAACATTGGCCCCAAAAATATGTGTAACTTTAGGTTCTAGGGCTTTGGCTACCCGCGTTTGGCTACCGGGCCTTTGGCTACCAGGCCTTTGGCTACCGAATCATTTTTTAAATCCACACTTTTTTTGTTGAAAAATATATTTCATCATACATTCTTTGGTTATATATAAAGTATGTTATAAGCTATATGTTAAATGCATTTTTTTCTTTTACTTTTCACCTGTGTACATATGTATATAAAAACAAGTAGAAATGATGTATAACATATTTAGTCATGGGGGCTTGGACTATGTTTAGTCTACATTGCGCATGTGCAGTACTGAATCATTTATGTCATGAAATATAAGTCACCACACATTTTTGTCTTTGTTGCATATTATGCTAAATACATAATAATATGCGAAGCATAGAGTATGTATTGTGAACTAAGTATACGTAGTTGTTTTTATATACTTATGTACACAGATGAAAAGTAAAAGAAAAAAATGCATTTAACATATAGCTTATAACGTGATGAAATATATTTTTCAACAAATAAAGTGTACATTTAAAAAATGATTCGGTAGCCAAAGGCCCGGTAGCCAAAGCTAGGGGTAGCCAAAGCTAAGGGTAGCCAAAGGCCAGGTAGCCAAATCTAAGGGTAGCCAAAGGCCAGGTAGCCAAACTAAGGTAGCCAAAGGCCCGGTAGCCAAACGCGGGTAGCCAAAGCCCGACAACCGTAGCTTTATATAGAAAATACGGAACCATATTTTTTTTTCTTGATCATTGCAAAATTCTATCCCAATGCCGCCAGTGACATCCCATGCCGGCCTCATTTTCTTGTCTGCCGACAGCTAAACAAAACAGCACATTGATTTCAACTGTCTGTCTGTGTGAGTGTGCAAGAGAAAAGAGAGCCTTGACGTGTTGTGTATGTGTCTTTCTAATACTTCATTATTCTGTTTTTTTTTGCTTTTACTGCTGACTGCCTGTTAAAATTTTCTTTTGAACATATCCAACAACATAAAAGAAACAAGCAATCTAAATAGAAAAATGGCATAATACATGCATCAACTAGCAGACCACCTTCAAACAACCACCATCACAGACTTGTTCCAATATCAATGCTACATACATAATATTATTATTTTTTCTTTGCGAAAGTGTAAGGCTATGTAATTCCTAAGCAAAATGGGGTATTGATACATTATATCACAACAATACAAGATTATTATTATAATTATTATTATTCAAATTTCAACAGCAACTACTTCTTTATATCAATTTGTCGGTTTGTCTGACTGTTTATGATAAAAGTATAGGAATCATAATAATATACATCTTTTTAGTCTGGCTAAAGTTTTAGCCAATACCATTATATGGTATTGTGCTGCTTTCACCTGATCACCAAGCCTGTTAGACTTGTGGGCCTGGAATGGCGGAGAAAGCATTCTTGTTGTAAATGGTACAAACAATGCGTTCTCGCGCGTACTTATACGGCCTTTGAAGGGAATTAATATTTTTCGTTGATATTTTTATCTATGTGTATTTTTTTTTATTATCGAGACTTTAACTTAACTCTTAACTACTTGTACCATATACCACTACTTTTCTAAACTTTTACATTGCATTTACTGAAATAATATTATAATTCATTTTCCAACATTTCTTTCAAATATATGTACGCAGTAATATTTATACGATACGTAAGAATATGTATATATATATTATGTACATACATATATGTTTGCATGCATGATTGTAATTTACTTCAAAGGGAAATATGAATTATTGCTGCATAGAAGAAACCGCGCGGTGCGGCGCTACTTGCTTTTCCGTTGTCCGTCTGTGCGTTCATTCTCAAGGTGTGTGTGGTCGGTCAGATTCCAGGACTAACCATTTATTATGCAAACAGATTTTAATACTATTCCCGTTTTTGCATTCTATACACTGTTAACTGTATTTTCTACAACTAACTTCATATATTATACAATGCTGCTATCAAGTTCATGTTTGCTTGATATCTTCGAGTTTCAATGTTATGCGAATAGTTATTAACAATACTTGATGAATTAACTGATGGCAAAAATTTAAGTGATTTTTAAAATATCCAATGTAGAAGGGTTGGAGTTATTTGCTGATTTCTAAATATGTTAAGTACAAATTTACAACTACATGTTCAAAGATTCTGCAAATATTTTGTACGCTACTTCTTTACATTTTAATCTTTCTTACTTATACAACGCACATGTATAGGTATATTATTATCATCATATCATAATATTTTATCATGATCATCCGTGCCATCATCATTCAACCATTCTATTCGTTCAGTCTGTTTTTCTGACTCATTAACCATTATAACAGTGTATGTGTATTTACGTATGATACTCCATTCTTCTTCTCTAGCCAAGATCATCGTCATCGTCGTGAGGAATATTATAATTAACTTTCTGGTAGTGTAGGAGCAGCACTCTTCTGCTGTTATTGTCCCTTTGTCCCATCTACTCTCACAAAAAACTTAGACAATCTCTCATAATATGGATATTTGGTTGGTCGCAGATCAAAGGTGTAATTCTGTCAGCGAAACGAAATGGTGATAATAGAAAACTTTTTTTCTTCTTCAATACTGATGATTTCGTGAGCTCCGTCCTGTCTAACACAAGTTGTGTTACACAACATCGACCATATTATAATAATAGGTACGGTATGTACATATTAACCTAACGTGAAAAATTAATCTACCTAAGGTATATATATCTTGTCATCTTTATAATACAGAATTCAAGATTTTAAATCATAGTAAAGAAACGTGAAACGACATGAATATGATGCTATTGAATTGTTACAATATGCTAGAAAATTGAAATATTATTTGATCGTATTATCCGTTCAAGGTTGTAGACCATTGATCATCTCCATAGCCATCATAAAAATGTAGTAATAAAAATTCTGTAAAATTATTATTTTTAGACTATTTAGAATCTATTACACTCTTTCCTTTTTCATGGAAATCACCTTAGACATTCAACATTAGAGGCTTTTTTAGGAGTAGGATATCCATGCATGAAGTACACTATTTAGTATTGGTACTTCTATGTAAAATGTAAAAGTAAAAATCTCGTGCTCTTATGAAAGCAATTTTGGAGAAAAGGAAGATTGGAATTTTCGTTATTATTCTATTCTACAAATATCCTATTTTTTTCTTTGCTGCTATCCTAAATAACATGAAAGTGTGGGAGTAGCAAAGAGATTATTAATTCCGTATTATTCTATTCACAATGTACGGTAGATGGAAACTATTCATAAAAATCTGCAGAAAAATGATGCCATGAGCCATAGCATGATGCATACTATGTTAACAATTTACGAGTTGTGTATTTCACAAAGCCAATAAGCAACTTTATACAAAACTACATATACACGTACCACACGTATAAATCCTAATTGTTACAAGTTGCAACATATAGCCCCATACTATTATATTCAGAGTTGGAATCGGAATTGTAATAGAAACAGTCAGCACCAACATAGCTCTCCTTTCTGCACAGTATAAAAGTTTCTCCGGGACGATAACTTTATGATGATCCATATAGGTACAGACATGGGCAGGCCACCTGGTAAACGGTCACCGTCTAATTTAGATGTCACCAGGCCACTATCTAAATCTCGGGCCACCGACTCATTTACTGGCTACCGGGCCACCTGGTGGCCCGCCCAGCTCTGGATAGTTACGTGCGTATATACATAACCCTAGTTACATTTACCAACCAGTAATAGTATTAGTATTCATTCCACAACACAGATTACAAAGGTACTTAATTACGAAAGACTGTAGAATTGTAATAAACTTTTTGTCATAAAATGCTAATATGCCATCACCTCGCAGGCATTCCCATTTATATCCAGCCAGCATATGCATGTACTTTTAGTACTTGCCAATTCGATAGAAAAATGTCGTGTAGGAAATAAGCAGACGACAGGGAAATTTTCATTACTATCTAGTAAATATAAGCACCTATGTACCAACGTCACGTTTACTCGATCCAGTATACGTTTTGCATGCTTCTATCATTATTCGTACACGGTGGCGCAGTGGTTAGCGGCCGCGATTATTTGCCTGGCATCGAATTCCCCCAGTCGCGTAATATTTTTGTATTTTTTCGGATGATTAGATAGAGCTTTACCTTTGTATGCCTTTAGATTTGTTTTTATTATTTAAAAAAAATTTATATCAAGGTAGGTAGGTGTATTTATATGTATACGTGACGAAAATGAATTTCTCTCAAATGGATCATCCAAACGACCTGAAATTTGGTGTACCACCATTGTTGAGGCTCCTAACAAAGAATATGACATTTGAAATTTTCTACCTCCATCCCCATTATCCGGGGGATCAGGGGTAATAATAAATTGGCGATTTGAGAGTTGAAAATTAGTATGCTCATGTAGTTTGACCTACTGACAAAGAATACCACAATAAATATGCAAACAGTGTATTTGAACATGGCTCTGAAGAGTTAATATGCGTATTGTGATTGACATGTACTAATAATATATTCTATGACGTAGAGGTAAAGTTAACTCTAAGTTGAGCTGCAACAATCTACTTATATCCCTGACGCAACAATTTAATGAGCTCCATGTTCTAAAAGTATATAAACAGAATTAAATGTTCGCATTGCATTAAGCATTTAAGGAGTAACATAACATGACACTGGAGACGCGGGGTTGAATAGGAAGATGGTTAGTAGGATCCAAAGTTGTTGCAAAGTTAGCGGAGATATAGAGATGTGTTGTGCAGTTCTTTTGACAGCCATGCATTTGCATAGCTTTTGTGTGGTGGTAATCCAGCAATGATGAAAAGGTCTTCAATAGGCAATAAAGTTGTAAAACATAAATACACAGCTGTGAGTTGACGTGGATGCTGACAACGTTTGTGTATTGCTCATCAAAATACTTTTGAGTGATTTCGACGAGTATGTATCAAATATTGTTAGTCAATATATACGCACATATACACATACATAGGCAAATCTATTTTGTAATGAATGAATTAAAGTTTCAACTGTAATTCCACCGGGAAATGAGCGGGGTGGCTGAAAATCAATGGGCTTGGAGACTAAGACCTCTCTTCCTTATATTCCTAATTAGAAGCAATTTGGATAAGCCAGTTATCGTGCGGACACACAGACAACCATGAGTAAATCGTTACTACTTTGTTACACAGCTACGTAATTAATTAAGCCACAACGACCATATTACATTCGTTGGGGTTGCAGTTCAAGAATATACATCTAAAGGACTGTTGAGCATATTGTCTGTGGTATATAGGATAACATCAGATTAAAACTTTAATCTTATGAAGAACCTTAGGCGGTCCTTAATAACACCATGAAGATACGAAATTGAATAGGAAGATATGGTTAGAAGGATCTGGGTAATTGTGGAGTAAACGGAGATGGGATGGGGACCGTGGTATTTGTGTTATATTAATTTTTGCTAAAAAACAGCAACGGAGTTGCTGTTGGGCTCCTTGTTATACATATGTATGATATAATAAAATAATAACCTTGTATCTTGGTTTGGTGTTTTGTTTTCATGTCCCAAAATATCGGATAGCAATTTCCAAAGAGATTCAAGCCATTGAGATAGAGAGTGAACATAAAGGTATGACTATATTATGTATCCATTCAATAAAAAACACCTTCCTTCCGCATAGTAGATCACGGAAACAAGAAGAAAAATATATCTACCGCGATATTATGTTATGTTGTTGTGTGAACTGTGAAGTAGGTGTTCCTTCCCTTTCACTAATTGAGCTCCGGACTCTTTTACACTGATCATGATACAAAAGCGTATATGTATGCATGTAGGCGTGTTATTCTGTTGTACGATATGATATACATGCATGATTTTCCTTCATCACATCAGCGTCATCATCATCATCATAAAAAACTGTATATTCCAGCCAGCATAGCACCATGTAGCAGTTAGCTTACAAAATAGGTATGATCATGAAAACAGCGAGAAAATGCATGTTGATGACAGAAGCCTCTTTCTAAATCAACCTTTGATCATGAGGATGATGATATAGAAAATGAAAACTAAACGAGAAAGAGAGAAGAAAGCCAATGAATCGTAGGATAATATGCTTTTTTTAGCTGAACATTTTTAATCCCGTGTGTTAGCGTTGCTACCATGTTATGTGAAAACTTCAGGTGGCTCATTTTAATTTTGTTGATTTCGTTGTGGTGAGTATTAAGACATACCATTTACTATAACTTTTGTAATATGGGTTATTTCTGTCGATCCAGGAACATGTTTTTCTTTAACATTTTTATACTTTTTTTTGCCCACGACGACATTTGATTTTGCTTGACTTACTTGGTATGTTGCAAAAGGCACGCACACAACACTCATGATGTGTATGTCCTTATATTAATATAAATTCCTAAAAATAATCTATTACAAAACATTGGGATCTACTGTAACGATCTAAATCCGAGAACAAAATTTTTGCAACACTTTTTGCAAATAGAAATATATTAATATTTTCTTTTGAATTACAATATTTGTTAATTTGAATTTGAATCATGCTGAATATTACATTCATAATAATTTATTATACATACAATAAAACCCATGTATTAAATTACATTCACTTCTCATTACACAGCTAAAAATGAACCTTAATGTTTAAAGTTATTACTTTTCCTTACATAAACTTTTTTCCCGTATTAAAGGTCAAAAATATTTAGGGATTAGTGAGGATACACGGTACACCACACCACAGATAATGTTTCTTCTATCCACTTACGTATCTTGTTTTGCAAATTGAATTTGTCGTTGTCGGCACACGTATTTAATATGTCTTACTTAAGAGCAACAAATAAATCTCTACGAATGAAATCTGCAGGTGCACTAATTTGATGTGTGCATGCCTACGTACATACATGTATGGGTTTTATGAAAAAAAAGACGAACAAAAATTGTAATTGTAAATTCGCGAAACTTGTAATGTAGTAAGATATAAAAAAACAAGTGTGTTACATTACATGTAAGTTATTGTCGTGTATCGAAAGCACATGCTACTTCAAAAGCAAGGCACGGTAATGTTATACATTATTGAATCATACGTTTTCATACATCATTTCATCCAAACGTGATGAACAAGAATTGTATACTTTTTCTTTTGGTTCATATTTCATAGAAGCTCTTTGTTGATATTCCGCACATATATTCATCATCTCATAATATTCATTCTTCTCACACACAATACACCAACAAACACGCGCACATAAATAACTGTCTCATTTAAGAAAAAAAATCTCTCACTTAATCCAACCAAAAACGCAAATCATCCATTATTCTTTGTCCGTTGCGTTGTGTTTCCGTACTTTGTTGTTGCTATTGTAGTAGTGGCATAATGCAACATTGTTCTATATATATATATTCTATATAATCTTATGTACTCTAGTACAACAAGAAGAAGAAAACAACAACTTGTAAGAGCAAAGGCAGCAGGAGCAGAGAGAGGCTGCTGCTGCTATTAAGTTGACTCAAGTGAAGCCGTCAAATAAATGCAAAGCTTTTATCCGCTTTACTCTTCTTCTGCGCTGCTGCTGTCGAGCCGTGTAAGTTGAGTTAAATAAATATAGGATATGACAGACAGGGACTCTTTTAAGAAGACTGCAGGTTCGCTTCTCACTCGCTTTAACTTGTTGTATATTAACTTTCATTTGGTAAATAAAAAAGTAAGGCAAGCAAAAAGGTAAAGGAACTATAGACACACGTACATTTACACTTTACACACATGCGGTTTTTTTAGTCTCAGCAAAAACTCACTAAAAAGCTTGCTGATGTATAAATACCTATGCACTATTATTTATTATTAATAATAAAATAAAGCAGCATCTCTTCAGCTTCTTCTCATGCCTTTTTGTTTGCATGGTTGTAATAGTTAGTAATACTAACTTAGTATATATGTATGAAAGGCAAGTTTTCTTGCCTATTCTCAATGGACAAAATCATCATCTATATGGTAGTAGTAATAATAAATGGTAGAAAGAAAGATTGTCTGAGTAGCTGCAGTAGTATTAGTTGCAGTAGTGTAGGTGTTAGCATAAGCAAACTGAATGAATTTTCATTTGATATACATGAATAATATACAAAAACCTTCCAAAATGTGACCCTATCAAGTTATATAAATAAAGTGCTAAAAAAACTTTACGTATTTGCGTACACAACAGAGTATAGCACAACAATGTGTGTGTGTGTGTGTGTGTGTGTGTGAGAGAGAGAGCCTGAGAGCTGAACAAGCAAAAGCGAGAAGAGTGAGTGGTTCTCAATATCATCATGATGTAACATAGTAGCAAGTGACAGAGTAAAAGCAAAACTACGTAGAAATTTGGTTGTAAAAACAGTAATGTGTGTCACGCAAGTATTTAGGCAAGCCAGAACTTGTTACTCACATAGAAAATTATGAATGTCTATAAATAATGCTTACTTTTAGCATATAGGTATCTACACAATATTTATTTATACTAATCTAGTATCAACGTGTAATAAAGAAAGTATGAATTCCTTTCCAGTGCACTGATTTAATATATGAGAGAAGCAGAGAGAGAGAGAGAGAGAGGATGTTGGGATGTGAGAGCCTTTCTTTGACATTTGATGTTTATTATCACACGTTCTTTTGCGTTTCCAAGCATACTCACACGATAGCCTTGCCACTGCACTGGCGGAATCACCCCAGCAACCGTAACTCCAGCAACCTAGACGGTTTATCATCAACCGTAACTCCAGCAACCGTCAACCGTAACTTCAACAACCGTCAACCGTCCCACAGCAACTGTCACCCCAGCAACCGGCTATCAACCGCTACTCCAGCAACTGGCTATCAACTGCTACTCCAGCAACCGGCTATCAACCGTCGCCCCAACAACCATCAACCGTCCCACAGTAACTGTCACCCCAACAACCAACTGAAAGCTTATTGATAAATTTTATGACAGTATAAACGTTGGAAGAATAATGGATGATCCTGAATGTTGTCATACTCTACATGGTTTTTTTTAATTATGAAAGTTTTATATTTTTATGAAGTTAGATTAGTTAGGTTCGTTAATGGTTTAGTTGAAGTGGGATTGCTCTTTGGTAAGCATGCAACAGTTAGAAGTAAGTTCAAACAGTTAGGTTAGGTTAGTTAGGTTACATTTTAGGCAGTAGCATTAAAATCAATAGTATAGTGCAATCAAAGCGTAAGCAAATGAACAACATTAAGATACGAATAGATGAAGCTGTCGTAAAGTAAACCCATTCTTTTATAAATATGAGTGGCCTAGGCTACATGATAACTGATAACCCATTTATGAATAAAACTGTTGTACATTAGTAAAGCGGAAGCAATATTAAAAAGTGTGTCCTTATATGTAACCTAGCGGTTTCAAGTAAGTTTTTAGTCGGTTGCTGATTCACAAGGAGACAGTTCATGAGAGGTTGCTGGGGTGACAGTTGATAGTCGGTTGCCGGGGTTACAGTTGATAGGCGGTTGCTGGGGTGACAGTTGCTGTGGGACGGTTGATGGCCGATTGTTGGGGTGACGGTTGATGGAACAGAGGTTGCTGGCGCTACGGTTGACGGTTGCTGAGGTGACTGAGCCCTTGCCACTTTAGTATGTTGTTGATATAAACATGTGACCTGTATACATCACTCACTATAAGCGCTACTTTCTCGCTCATCATCATCCTTTATATATAAAAGATTCGGTTCTGTATTAAAAAAATACTTTTGGATATTTAATTTTCCTCCATTCATTTTGTTTAATTTTCGTATACAAGAATACAAGTTTGCTTGCATCCTCAATATCCGTGAATTTTTCTTTTCACCTTTTCATATCTTTATCTATTCTAGTCACAGTAGTGGGTACCCATACCCATGTAATTTTGCCATTTTGCCAACTCTCTCTTCATTCGACTCCCACTACCAACAACCTCAACCAATTTTATCCTTCTATTTCCGAAAAACGCGTACAAGTATTAATCAACATGAACAAAATGAACATGAGCTTGCTTGCTTATGCTGTATGTGCAGCAAAAACAACATTCCTTTGTTGTTGTTATGTATTATCATTTTATTATTACTAAAGAGTAAAAAGAAGGTGTGAGTTGAAGAGAGAGAGAGAGAGAGCTTAGAAAAAGAGAAAGGAAAAAACGTACATATAAAAAAATCTTCAATCTTCCTTGTATGGCTGTTCTATTTTACATGTATGGAAAATCGAATGAGCTTTACTTGTACTAAACTAGAATGAATTAGAGACCCGGGGAGCCTTCCCCGGTCCTTAAAAAAAAATATTAAGACGTGAAGATTCTATTTTGTTTTTGAGCTCTTCTGTTTTACATGGTATTTTATCTTACATAAATATTGAAATTATATATTGATGTGATGTAATATATGATAACTTTGCAGTTTTGCCTTTTGGTAGCCCATTTTTTACACATAATATGCAACATGCATTTGCATGATGTAATGTGCATAGTTATAGCTGCCATCACTAATGAAAAAGATGCTTTCTACTGACTGATGATGATGATGATGATGATGAAGAGAGGATCATCATCATCATCTTCTGTCAGCAGTAAAAAAAACTCAATACAATTACCATTTAAACTAAAAACAGGTACATAGCTCAGCCAAAAACCGACTCGATTGTTATGTCTATATGCAAGCTACAGATTAGCCAACAAACAGCACACCAAGAGCAAGCAAGCCTATTGTTACATACTACCGTTTCTTCTTCTGCTGCTGACGATGATGATTACCTATATATATGATGTGATGAGATGACTAATACAGATGCCTATATATAGATGCATATAACATACTGTTGTATTTTCAGCAACAGTCTATTTTCTAAAGAAAATAAAACATATATCATCATCACAACGCTGTACATTTCTATATAGCTTATAATATATACTAATATTACCTCTATTGTAGATATATATATTTTTTAAATATGCATACATACTGCCCACATTATATCCATCTAGCATTATATGACTATTCTACAAAAATACACGTACACATTTTAAAAAGTTTCAAAAATTCGGCATGTAATGTACATATGTATGCGTTGGTTTTTTATCCTCATACAATAGGATACGCCAGCAGAACACATAATAATAAAGCAAAGCGTAATAATACTTGGCTTGCTTGGTAGATGATGATAATACAATATTGCTGATGGTGATGATGATGCATGAAGAAGATGATAAAGCCAGAAACCAGAGCAAGCAATGCAAACGAAGAATAACTCTGTCTTGGTTGTTTGTTGAGGCAGTAGTAGTAGTATGTACGGTGAATGGTGTTGCTGGTGCTGCTATATATATTCATATTCCTCTTGTGATTGTAGTAAGTTTTTTCCCCTGTACTCCACTAATAAAGTTAGTTTAGTGGCTATCTCATCTCGTAATGTACAGAGATACACAGAGTTGGTTTGCTTGCATTTAAAAAGAGTGGTGTGTTCTGTTTCTCTGAACTGTCTACTGCTGTTGGCTGTGTGTTTGTGTGTTTGAGAGAGCGAGAGAGAGAGAGAGAAGATTGGAGCACAAAATTCTAAATGTATATGTATTATATTATATATATGGGATATATTGAGTTTTAGTTGAGGTTCGTTCAAGTGACGCGTAAGCGCTTGCGGAAATGATGAAAAAACAACTGACATCGCCCAGTCAATTCACTTGTGCTTGGAAGAGCTGAGCAGAGAGTGTTTCCTTTTACCAACCAATGCACTATATATTAATACCATATATATATGCTGATATATATGTATATATATATACACATTATAATTTATATTAATAATACCTACTTTACATCACTTGTATACATATGTATGTATATATATATTATATATACGTATGTATATAACTGTACAACTTCGACAAACTCAACTCATCATAACATAACACATCATAAAAAAATTATTCGTATAAAAAAGTAACAAGCTTTTTTTTATACCAAGAACAGTGCTCTGCTTCTACTACTGCTCCTGTTACATTTCATTTGCACATACATTCACTTACAAGCACACACACAATAGACATAAGAGAACACAACTGTAGGAGTGAGCAGAAAACGGCAGAATTTGATTGTGAGCAGAAAAACGGTGAGAAGCAAGAAGAGAGAGAAAAAGCAGCAAACACCACCAACGAAATAACAATATTTTTATGATTTGATATGCATTACAACAAATATTATTACTAAGTACTACTACTACTACTAGCTGGCAGCCAGCAGCACTATTTCTTTTATTGTTGTTGTTGCTACTACTAGAAGATTGATAGACGAGTGATATTCAACTACAAAAAAAATCTATTTGGTGAGTGAACTGCAATAGTGATAACAATATTAATAATAATACAAGATACTATTCTTATCATCATCAAAATAACTGGTGGTAGTAGAAAGAAGGCGATTAACTTTATACTTCTTGGTTTGTTTAGTTGTGTAGAGAGAGGGGAAAGGGGTAAAAAATAAATAATCTAGAGAGATACTAATAAAACTGACGTGTTTGATTTTTTTTTTGCTATTTGAAGAAGGGGAAAAAATAATATTGTGGATTTACAATTTTTGTTGAAGAAGTGGTGGTGTTATGTTAAGGTAGTAGTTTTGTAGTATGTTGTGGTATTGGTGGTGGTGGTGATAGAAAAAGAAGAATTCTATAGAGAAGACAAGAAGAAAGAAAGAAGAGGCTTAGGTTTTTCATTATTTTTTAAAAGAAATATATAATTGTAATAATGATGAATGATAAAATGATGAACTACTATCCTTTTTGTCTAATAGTAAAAGTTTTAAAAATATGAGTGTTATAATATGATATGATATATTATTACGAGTTAATGTATGAAAGATGGAAAAAAGGTCGAGTTAAAGTGTGGTGAGTATTTGTAGAGCAAGTGAAAAAAAAAGTAGCGTAATAGTGCAATAAAATCAAATCAAATCAGTAGATAGTCATTTTTATCACTGTTGTAATAATTAATTACTACTACTACTACTATTATTATTATTATATACGGATCATCTAGTAGAGTAGGAGAGGAGTATTAGTATTAGTCATTAATAAACTAGACTGGTAGTGGTTAAATTGACGGATGGTGAGTTGTCATTTTCATGTGGTCTTCTTAGTACTGGCGCTTCACTACTTGTAACGGTGTGTTGACTACACTGCTATATGCACTCCCATCTTAGCTACTGCTTCTCTGTTTTACTGACTGATCAAGTAAACTGATTTGATAGAATAGGAAAAAGGGAATGATACATAAATTGTTGTGTATATAATTAAGATAAGAATACACTGTTTTGCTTGTTCATGTAAGGGTACTCATGTTGATTGGTAATATCTTGCTGACTAAATGACTGTTGTGTAATTTCGTTGGAAGATTTGATTTGTCAAAAAAGTGTACGTTTGAGAGAGAAAACGGAATGAGTAACCAGACCAAAAAGTTTTAATTTAAGGGAAGTATTTAATAGGAACTATGACTACGGACTAAAGTTTAGGAAAGGATAATAGGTTTGGATGCGGAATTAAGTGAGCTATCAAATTAAGTAGCTGTTTTAATTTTAGTCTGGTTTATAGTTATGTGACTATATAACTGTGGTTTTTGTGTCTGATTTTAGTAAAATTCACAATTAAATAGAACATTTGGTTACATTTTTCATCGGAAGACAGTTATTAGTTGGGTCGCTTGTCTGGTTGCGGAAATTGATTTATGATTTATTTGCTGTCTTTTGGGCTCATAAAAATAGAAGTGCAACGGTGGAAAATGTAAAGGTTTTTTTTGGGAGATACGAGATATTTGCGCTTGTTTTCCTTATCTGCCGCAATATACTTGTGTTATTGGAGTCGGAGGATATCAACGACCGATAAGGCTGTTTATCAGCATATAGCATTATAGCTAACAAACAAATAGTATAGGTTGTCAACCACAGGTGTACACCTTCACATTTTATCATTGAAGCAATGATCTACTTGTGTCTCGTCAAAATAAAGTCATAGTTAAACTAGCTTATTATTAAAAACCAAAAACATATCGAGGGCCCCTAATACGTCTTTAAGGAATCAAGACCTTGATTGTCAATTTACATGTTCCAAGAAGTGTTAAAGTGTGGGCATGATTAAGTGAGCTAAAATGCACCCCTCTGTGTGCTTTGCGATGTTTAATCTATCAGATGTATTGTATATTTAGCTGAGTAATACAAGTACAGAAGACAGAAACATACAAACTAGGTCAACAGAAACTACCGCTCATAAAAAATTTCCACCAGAAAAATATTGTTGTAAATTCAAACAAAAAATGCAAACAACTCATATAATAGAATGACTCATCATCGTTTTTCTTATTAGGGCTAAATAACTCCGCGCAGAAATTCCTCAGTTTAACAAATGCTTTATATTTTTTTTACAGACACAAAGCAAGGATTCTGGTTGGACGAAGTACAGATATTTGAACTTTAAACTGCAACAATCATCAAAGTATCAAGGAATAATTAATTTAAATGGTGGTAGTGTGCTAGTGGCTTTGGTAGATTTGTATTGCTATACTGTGTGGCCGGTAATGAATATCTGTATATATCTGTGCATTATAGTATATTGAAAATGGTATGAACTAATCTTATTGGGTGTGAAAGTAAACGTCAACGAGTGCTATTTAAGTAATTTATTTCTGTTGTATTACAACTACTGTGGTACATGTTTATATATTTGTTTAGTAGCTACCATAAGTGGTTATATATTTCATTTTTTGACTGACCTTTGATAAAAAGTACAAGTTAAATACTCATCGATGTTACCCAGTCTACTTCTATAAGGTGTGTTTAGTATTACAAATGCCTGACAGAGTTCTTTCTGAATGAGACAAATTTGAAATTGACGTAAGTGTTACCTCCTCTCCTAAAATTCAGCTTGATAGCATTTGAATTAGTCACATGTTTAACGATGACAAGCAGCAGTTTTTTTGTGCTTATCCTATTTTATTTTTCAATCAAGTCATTTTCGTAGTTATGATATGTGTTCAATACGTTATCTCTTTCCACATTTAAAATATTGCTTGACTATTTGCCTTTCAAACTACTCAAGTCCTGTCACTGTCATCTAGTAGTTTTTTTTGTAATATGTGTGTACTAGATAATGCAATGTGCAACTTTTGTTGCAGGTTTTGAAAGACAAGAAGTTTCGGTAGGAAGAAAACTCAAGACCTTAGAGAGCAGATTCTTAGGGTGAAAGTAAGTTTTGCATCATTGTTATCATGTATTTAATGTGCTGGAATGAGAGATCATATCATAATATTAATATTACACCGGTCAATTACTTTTCAGGATACGGACAATGTCCCTATGGTTCTAGTGGGCAATAAATGTGATCTGGAAGATGAGCGTGTGGTTGGCAAAGATCAGGGGTCTAATTTAGCTCATTCGTTCGGTTGCACCTTCCTAGAAACCTCAGCCAAAGCAAAGATCAATGTTAACGATGTAAGTGGGATATGATTTGAAAGTACTGTGCGACTCTTATTATTTTTGTATTTGGAACCATGGTGTGCTAATTTGTTTGTCCTATATTTTTATGACAATAGATATTCTACGATTTAGTCCAACAAATTAACAAGGTATCACCAGTGGGGAAGCCGAAACAGACTAAGAGAAAGCCATGTACTCTTCTGTAAAGACTGAAATTACTACTACTACCAAACAATTCACTATAGTTAATAACAATGAGAGAGAATTTAATGCTAAGGGATGCCGTACTGGATGCCCCAGAAGATATATACTATTTGTGTGAAGAAGCTGTTAACTAAATTGAGGAAAATAATTACTTTCATCTGACAACAACCAAGTGGAATCAAATATTCAGTCTTTATCTCATATTATACAAAAGATGTGTTTATGTGTGTGTGTGTGTATGTGAGAGAGAGTGTGTGTGAGTTTGCAGAATTTCCAGTTAATTATAAGTAGTTCTTTTTAAAAAACGAACCAACTGTGAGGTTTCGTAGAGTGGTTTGTTACTCTGTCGTTGGCTGTTATGCACGTGCACAAAGTATGTATCAGTATCATATAAGATTTCTTCATTCTTTTTTAACAAAAACAAAACGGACGTTTAAACTGCACTAAAAACTATTACAATTATTATATATATAATAATAATAAATATGCACCTCCTACTTGACCTGTTTACAATCAGTAATTCGACAATGAACTCTAGTTTGCACAAACTGTACTTCCTCGTAACAAAAATGTACATCATAAAAATAGCGAGTGTGCAAACACACCTGATGCTCACCAATCTCCTGATTGAATAATTTTTAGAAAATCATAGTGAGAAATGAAAAAAAATGTCCCCCTTTTAGCAAAAATATATGACATATACTGTGTTCGTTGTTATAATGCTGTAAATTATCGATGTTATATGATGATGTTATGAAAGTGCAAGAAGAAGAAAAATACTAAGAATGTTTGTCTAAAAAGTCTAAACTACAATGCGTCATAAACATGGGGACACCTGTTGTCATCCAAATCATCATTGTTTCTTATCTTTGCATATTATGCATATATAGGTATATATTATAAAGTAGTGATGTTATGGATCCAGCATCCTAACATAATATTATCACTATTGTCATTAAAACGTATTATTAAATATTATATATACCTACATATTAAATAATGATTATTAATAATAACTAGGGAAAATGCCATGATATCATTAACTGTGCTTGTTGATATACACTACATACATATATACTGAGCTGAAATAAAAAGAAGCTCCTGGTTCTATATATAAACTTACATGTATACATACAAATCCATGATAATTCTTATGAAAAAAAAACACTAATCCTGTCCTGTCTTAAATGATAGTGTTTCCGGCAATCCAATCCAACAAACATAAATATATAAGTTATTGATAAGAAAGTTTTGTGATCATTATAAAAATGTTGACATACATACATAAATTAATACAACACACCTAAATACATTACTTTAAATACTGCATACAATTTTAAAAAAGTAAGTAGATACTATAGATTTTAACAATTAGAAAAATGTCATCAACATATATATACCTGTGTGTATAATATAATATATACCAAATATATATATATATTATAAATTCTAATAATTATTATGCTCGAATGGTGAACTTGATAATTTAAAACAAAAATGTAGATGTCATATGCGATTGAAGTGTAGTGAGCAAAATGCTGATACGAATTCCTGAAAGCTTAAAGCTAGTCTGGGTTATAAATGTTTTCTTTCTTAATTTACTATGCTAATTAATAACGAATCTTTTTATTATGCTTGTATTTAAATCCTTATTTTTGACAAATTTATTATTATTATATTATTATAATTATTATTGTTGGTATAAATATTGTTGATGTTTACAATTTTTGAGATCTGTTGGAACTGAAGAAAATCGTGCAAATTTAAATTTATAGATTTTGTTTCCAGGCAAGCACATATGTTCTGGTATTATATGATTAATTATGAATATTGTAAATTGTAATGATTGTTGTGACGATATAGGCACAGATTATATACATAACTGATGAGCTGAAAAACGAACCCATACTCTTTCGCCTTTGTATCAGTATAAAAAATATACATAAATTATAATCAATATTCCATTTTGATTCTGCAATGAAACACTTGTTTATAACGCTTATATTATATTAATGTATGATGAGGAAGATGAGATGAAAAGTGAAACAGGCCACATTGACATGTCGTGTATCTCCTCTCTTATTTCTTTGTCACCTTTGTGAGTTATTTCTTTGTCATCTTGTCAAAACTCCGGTTGGTGTGTGTATTTCACATTGCGCTTCCATTTATTGAGATACGTAATTTGTATTTTATGATGATTTATGTCTACAACAAATTAGTTGAATGATGAGACCCCATTTTCAAGTATCATCCCGTTTCCCTCATATATACCTATATGAAAAAGTATTGATTATGACGTAATTAAGTTGACCGTAAGTTTTAGCATCTTAAAAACATCCTCATGATGATTTTTGTGTAATCCGATTGGGTAACAAGCTTATGAATAAAATCAAATTATAATTGTGTTATTATCATTTCTGCGCTGCAAATGCTACCATATAAATTTAAACGTCTCGCATTTTCTTTTAATCTGATATCATAAATTATGTGAAAAAGCGGGTTATATTGCTTGCTTTTTCATTATTGTATCTATAAGTATGTATAAAACTACACTGGGAGCCGAGCTGACTCACCCATACGTTATCATATCATTTAGATTCATGGAACTATAAAAATAATAAATCCCAATCAAATCAAGTACACGTGCGTTCAAGCAAGCTAAATTGCCGTCATATTCTATCTGCTCCAAATTTCATGTCGATGATATACAAACCCCACGAATTACTATTTGTGCATAATATGATAGATTATCATGTATACTTCTACAATTTAAGTGTACAACTTAGCAGAAATAGTTAGCATGAGAACGGGCGATAACATTGACCTCGATAATCATACACTTGGAAACATCGTTTAAATTTTTTACAAAACGCTAGTTTGCCACAACTCATACAGGATAACTTTCTCCAACACCATAATCGTAAACTGATTCATGAAAAAGTATGCATATACTCATATTACAAGATATTATTCAACCTTTGACACATACAAGAAAGATAAACTCTTGACATTATTACTCTTTAGCCGACAAAGCATAAAAATATCCGAGTTCAGTGCACGAATACCTACACAATATACCACAATGTATCTTCCATGCTGGTGTGGAAAGCTAAGCGAGAAAGTAAAACATGGATAAGCAAAGATATGCTCGCTCAGGGCAGGGGCATCGTTATACACTAAATGACAGTTTTTCATATGTGAAGTTACATAAATGTTTCAAGCAAGTGCTGTATATTAACTGTATGCTTTACATAAAGTTTAAAAACATCAATTTGGTATATTATTACTATCGTAATTTATCAAATAATTTTATCGGTAAATAATTAACTCGTAACTTGACTCCATGCAAACAAAATCAAGTAAACTAAAAACTACATAAACACATATTGTTTTAAGATTAAATCTCCTTCGCAGAGATGTTGGTTCTTCTTCTTCTTGGCAAGTCTTCTTTCTCTCGTTCATGAGTACTGACGTGTTTACTCAATCATCTAGGAATCTGTGAATCTAGATAAATAGCTCGTTTAGTTCATTAATTGTCGTAATGGGGCCATCTAAAATTCTTCCTGTACTTGTGTTCATCACATTCATGGTGTGCTCCACCTATTCATACGACTTGGTGTTTAACACGGATAAGGATGTGACACAGTGGATGTTTAATGGCTCCTACATTTATAGTAGAACTATACCAACTCTAGCAGCGTTGTTGCCATTGTCTGTCGCGAAAAATTCAAAGGAAAACGATGTGTTTCGAGTTGGCGTTTGGATGGCACGTTACACTGGCCCAGACGATAATAATTTTTTCACCTTGCAATACCGTCTAAAAGCTCATCTGTTTAAACAGGGTATTGTGCATTTCATTGCCTCCCCCCAAGTTCCCTTGATTGTTACAACGAATGATAACCAAGAAGTGGGAAAGTTTTATTCCGATGGAAAAACCTGGTGTGATGCAATTTTCTCCGTGAATCTTCATAACCAGGTACGACACGACATAATTTTTGGGTACAAATACTTATTTTACTTATATATATGCAAACGAAAAAAAGAACATACGTATTAATTCATGATGGTACGATTGTATTTTCCAGATATCCATTTCCATGTCAGTACCTGAGCCTGGGAACTATGTCTTGATTGATAAAGTTATCATGGGTGTTATGGCAAATCTCCAAATGTCAAACGATACCGTGAAACCGTGTTTAACGTCCCCACCAGCCACGGATTCATTAACCGAGGATGACATGGCACCCGACATGGCTCATAAGCCCTTACCACCTAAGAACAATACACGGCATGAGGACAACACTCCTCCGGATATGATAAACAAGCCACCTCCAGGACATTCTCATCATCACCTACGCGGTTCTTCTGGGGGTGCGCCACCACCAGATATGGTACAGAAAACGCAGTCACCTAATTTGGATACCAACACAATTACTACTAGCGAAGCCGAGACCCAAACCACAGATTCATCAGACGTGAAGTGTGGCTGCTCCTGTAGTTGTTCCAGGGTGAAAGGAAGGAAAAATGATGGAAATAATGGCAATAATGCAACAATGATCAATTCTGGATAAAATTAGCAAATTATTTTACCTACCCTGCGTGTAATGAGAGACATATGCAATTGAAGACCCCTTTTAATTTCGACTTCAGAATTTAAAAACACGTTTTGCATGCAAAATTTACTAGTACATGATTAGATTATTGCATTTGTTGGTAGGATTTGTTAATGGTTGGTTATAGTAAATTCTTCCATTGCCCAACGGTCGTTACATTTTTATTTTTATGATAGATATGAAATTAAATTCAAAAAATATATTTATGCATAAGTGTATCATTTATTGTTGGTTTGATTGAATTCGGCGTTCACCTATCAAGTTGATACATCAACTACATTAATATTTATTTGGAACCGCAAGGTTACTCTAATATTCCTCTGTAAGGTATTAAGATTACTCTGATAAGCATGATAACTCGCGAACGGTTGCGAATTTCAAACTTCTTTTTCAGGAACTGATAGGTTTTACCTACCACCCAATCCAGCTAAATCTGTTACCACCTGGGGGTGGGGGAAGAAACCTGTTGGTTACTATATTATAGCCTATCTATGACAAATGCTACATCAATCGAAAGGTTCTCTTGAGTACAAGGATAAGATAATCGATTATCTGTAATGTATGTCTTTTTTGTCATAGATTAGCTATATTAGCTAATTATTTAAAAAAAATTACTACAACTACAGTTCAATAGAAAGATTTCCACAGTAGACATCCGACCTATATTGAACCACCCGGCCACCGGTGGACACCTGGTAGCCAGTTGCCGTTGACCCAGATTTGACCACTGGTAGTTTTTGTATGAACAAAGCCGTCACTTTTTATTTATTGGACAGTAATATATGTATTGCAATCTAATCTACAATACAAACTACAAGCTTGGACCGATTCTGGGGCACAATGCGACTTTATAAAAATCAACGGTATATTTTATTTTGCTCATAAAACAATGCTAAGTTAGCATTGCTAACTAAATATAAATCTATATAACTATTTAGATAATAGTCATCACGAATATGAAACACTATTTAAAAAATATATAAACATACTGACAATAAGATACATAATGTAGGTGCATAATTTTTTAGAGATAATTGCATACACGAATTGCCTGACGAATGTGTTTGTGCATTCGTGGCATTAGAAATGATTTCCATATTCATTATTAAATTATTACATAAACTCTCGCAGACCAGACGGAAGAACCACCTTTTTTACCGAGGGATAGCAATCGAGAGATTTTTGTATGTATAGAATAGAGTATAGTAGTCGAGAGATAATCACTCGTATTTCTGAAATATTTGAGTGATTTTAACGCTTCAGAAATATTTTTTGCTCTTATTCTGAAATAATAATTTTTGAGTGATTTTGACGATGCAAAAATTATTATCTGAGTTGGTACTTACGTATACTGCAACACGGTGGAAACACATTGTACATATATATATACATACATACACATTGTAGAAAGGCTGCAATTTTAGAAATAACCGAGAAGGCGGTTCTTAAAAAGCAGAACTAAAAGAAAATGGTTTAAACATCAAGGCATAAACTTTCTTTCAAAAGTACTGTCACTGTAAGGCATAAACTTTGCATTCTCATTCAAAATGCAAAATGGTAACCTAGTAAAATGGCAGCTCATATTATGCAAAAATTTCAATCTTTTATTGTAATCCATTAGTTCAAAAAACTGTCTTGAATGTAGATTTAGTCAACCATCCAAGGATGGGATCATGGCCATGGGATACCCCAGCCAATTACGAAGCAACTATACAAACAAACCTTTACTACAAAAGCTAAAGCACTTCTTCATATTATTATCAGTTTATTAAGGATCGTATAATGATAATTTATTCTGATGAAAATTATCTTATCTAAGTACCTATAAGAGAATATTTAAAGATTCTTACAGATTATTATTTAAGTTTAGCATTTTAAGAGACCATTTATCTGTATTTTTGATAAAATCTACTATAACATTGCTTTTTGCCAGTACAATTTATATATGAGAGAAGTTATTGCCAAAATCATCTTTATGGACTTTAGTACTTCATGAACTTTCAAGATAATCGAAAAAGCGCAGAGCAGTGTAGTTCATAAACTTTGTTTAAAAAAATATTTGCAATGGAGAACACTGAAAACAGTCAATACTTTCCCTCGTACGAATCTTTCACATCAGACTTACAAAATGTCGCTGATCAGCATGTTCCAAGAGTGGCAAACTCGACGATGGTGAGCCCAAATGATGAAGGGCACGAGACAGGAACAGTGGCAAATCCGGAGCCGGATCATATAAAACGAAGGATTATTCATATTCCACTTCCATTCAGATGCCAAGAGTGCACCAAGGAGTTTCGGAAAATAGAAGACTTTCGAGCACATTTGCTGAGACATTTGTTAGGTAAAAAATCTGAAACGACAACAAAGATGCATTCAACGTCGCCCTATTTTTGTCGCCATGAAGGCTGCAAACGTTATTATCCAAGTAAACAAGAACGACAGGATCATGAAGCCCGTCATGTTTCGAGCAACAATTTTAACTGCGAAAGGTAACTTGCCATAATTGATGCGTATGAATTTCCTGTTTTCCGTTTCCTTTAACTTTAGCTTTTATATAGCAATAATGTGTAACGTGACTTTAATTATTTCAGGATCCAGAAGGTATTCAAATACAAATAAGTATGGAGGAATGAACAAAAACGAACGAAATGCTTTTATGCGTTTGGTGGAATTCCATTATAACAACATGGATACTGCGAACAAGCTAATATTTACTGTTATTTGATCAGACTTTTTAATTCCGTTTTTACGAAATGTTTTTATAAAAGGATTTTATAAATATACTACATTTAAAAATTACATTTTTTCACCTGAATGCAACATTCCACTTCAACTTAACCCCATGCACACATATGCAATTTAATGAAACAAACTTAAGTATAATTTAGTCTGCAAGAAGAAAAAAGTACAGGACACATAGTGATAAAAATACATCAAATGCAACTTTGTTTATCCGGTTTGTCTGGATTGCAGACTCTGGAAGAAGAAAAATGAGATCGGAATTGATTTCTAGGGGTGGTCTCGGTTGTGAATGACTTCTTGAATCCGCATCTGGATATTTTCGTCAATATCCAAAATTCTTACAATCAAACCAACATAATATTGTAAAATATTTATCATTCTTGTTATAAACTTTAAAAATTGTAAAATAGTGTAGTTAATATAAAAATATTAACATAAAATTAAATTGTTTTCTTACGAATAGCAATTACAAAACTTTTGATGTAACTTGGCTATAGTGAAAACGCAGGCGTTAGCCAGTTTCATGACAATTTCCTTATTTTTCTCGGACACTATTCGGTCCACACGAGGCTCATCATCGAGGGATTTAGTGACATAAATCTCTAATGCAATCAGGCTCTGCAAAACAGAATTTTAAGAATTGTCATAAGGCAGCATGTACTTTATATCCCGTTAAAACAGAAATATCACATTCTTGGAACTTACATCATATGTTGCCAAAATTTCCAACATAAATGGTTTAATATCCTGATGAACCACCCCCTTTAAATCCATCCCAGATGCTTTATACATTAAATTAAGAGTTCCCGTGATTGCCCAATATGACAACAAGTGATCAGATAAGATATTAGCGATCACGTATTCTGGCAATTTTATCTCCAATCGTCCTCCAAAGATCAAATTGTTAATGCTTTGCTAAAATATATAGAATTAGTCATTCAGATAAAAGGACATAAGTGAACGAAATTAATCGATTTATAAATTAGGTTAAACACATACTATTGTGAAAAATCCAAATACTGTCCCTTTAATGTAGTTCCATTGTTGTATAAGGTGGAGGTATAATAAATCGGCAATATTGGGTGGTCCATCGGGAAACTCAGGGCGACTTCTATAAATTGTCAAAGCATTTGCTTTTTAAGTATCCTTTAAAACTTTTCGTTTCGTGCTAATAATTTTTTATTCATACATATTGAATCATGAATGTTCTTACAATGATGTTAAATCCCTCATATTTCCTCCGCGTGGTGGCTCATTAGGTGCCGCAGTGACACCATTTTTATCATTAGCTGTATTACAGTCCCTTAGTTGATTTAATATGTACGGCCCTAGCCCAGACTGGAGAAAGTTTTCCGGCATTTTCGATGTCTTCAAAAAGCGAACAATCATCTCATTCATTTGCTTCACAACTTCAATGCTGGGATTAAATACATTCCTCCAGTTTACAGGATGATTGCCTGTAACGCAAAATGAAAGGAGTTGGCATGTCGATCGATGATGGGTACACAACAACATGAATAATTGGATCTGTGATGTAACCTGGATGAGTGATTTTGTAAAAAACTGAAACATCCCGATCTCCGCCATCAGTTTTAAAACAGTATTCATAGAACGCAAGGTACTTCAAATAAACATTTTTTCCGTTCATAGCCTCGCTCAGTAAAATACATTTCTCGTGATTAGTTTCCGATTCCACGTGAAAATCTACAAACTGCACAAAGCAAATATAATGCTGTGTATTCTTACGAATTGAGTACGTAAACCAGTATCAGTATATAGTAACTTGGTTTGGTGAATATGGCACCTGAGTTAAGTTGGTATTGAGCAGTTGCAAAAGCAACAGGGGAAAACTTCTCATTAAGAGCGTATAGCTGAATAATTTTATCATGAATCCAAGGTTCACAAACACACAGAATCGATCGAAAAAAATGCCCTCCGATATCTTTACCCCAGATAAAAATTGAATCGCTGGATTAACAGTCAGTGGACCTAAAGTGAATTACGTTAAGGTACATTACATTACATTGGTAAGTACATAAGATTAACAAATATTAAAAAATAAAGGAACATGAAGACTTTATTCTGTACTTCAGCCAAACAATGCATTTTTTTAAAATTTGATTCTTTCATGTTATATCCCCACAATTTTCTATACATTTAATTTAGCTAAGGTTAGGTCAAGTTAGGTTTAGATTTATTTGGAAAACGTATCCTATCCTAACATAAATCACCTTAACTCTACACAAAAACAATGATTGGTAAGGAAGTTTTGTATGAACGTCACAGTATTGTACTAAACAATCACAAAAACTTCAGGTATGTAGATATAACAGGAAAGAACCATACACTTATTTACCGATAAGCAGACATCCAAGTCCTGCAGCAATGCTAATGAAAAAGCTGGCACGTGCCCATTGTTTTATCTCTTGGAGGTCAATCAAAGAACCAGTATGATAAATTACTGGTACGGATGGAAATTTTAAAGAAAGTTCCCCAGTCCAATAACTGCTAATGAAGAAATCCAATGCAGCCAAACCAACTGAAACTCGTAAAGCGATTCTGTCCTCAAAGAAAACGACTATGTGCTCTTCTTTATCAGCGTGCCTATATTTAAAAAATTAAAAGAAACATTTTACTTTTGCTACATATAATAAAAATAAAAAATATGCATAGCACAGTGCTCAAAGCACAAGTAAAGTAGCACATATCACCACAAGTAAAAAATGAAACTCAAGCACATACCCGTAAACGTTAATAGTATCCGGTTCAAATAATTCAAGAAAATACAAGTAGTACAAAATGACAAAACTAAATGTCATGAAAATTTTCAGGATAAATCTATGGGATGTAACTTGATTTATCTGTTCGAGAATGCAGGTACCATATGAACTAGGTCCTATTAAAAACGGGAAAATAAATAGTAATGTAGCTATAATAATTTTCTATACAATTAAAAATATCTAGGACGTATAAACAATTGCTAAATTGATATACAAACTTACTTGTTAATGCCACGGCAAACATATTCAAGGTGAAATACAATGCCACCACGCAGATAAGTGCCTTGATACAAATGACTTTTTGAAAAATTGTGTAGATTATCCTTACCAAGGCACTTGATTTTGCTTCCGGGTTTACGTGCTCGGACTCCATTGGGAAAACTATAAACATTATCGTGAACATCGCCATTTGCATTATACAAATGTGCCTCCATGATCGCTTCACCCGGTTTTGCTTTAGCTGCCAAATTATTCATAAAATGCTTGAACATATATTTGTGTTAGTGTAAAATAGCAAATCTAACATCGCAAACCAAATATTTTTCAAATAAAACTAATTGTCTATACTCACGTTCGAACCCGCAGTTTCGACGTCTTTAGATAAGCATCTTGTACTCTTTGGTGGAAGAGTGCTTTGAGCACTTTGAGTTTGACTTTGTACCAATTGCCGATTTCCAGGTGAATTACCACCGCTATTCCTACTCCTAAAGTATCCATTGTTTTCGTTGGTCGCCCAATCTGGAACAGTACTGGTTCTAAAATTGGCCATCGTTTATGCTATCAATAGGCCGCCACGCTAGAAAATCACATAATATAAACAAAAGGCATAAGTCGATATTGGATGTTGAAATACAATTACCAACAGAAATGACCAAAGATTTTTATTTTGATAATAGTTGTACATTTGAAGAGGTATAATAATAACCTAGTTTCCAACTAGAACTTTCGATTCCTTCATCGGATGTTTGGGTGTTGACTTGAGACGTAAGATGTTAACATAAATAAATGATGGTTGTAGTAATAAACTATACTGTTATATCTAAACTTGATTGCAAATTAAAGTTATCCTATACTAATTGATCATAATATTGTATACTGTAAAACAACTGAAATGAACAAGGAATTTGTTGAAGTTATCTTAGAAGACCTATTTAGTTACCGGGATGCAGGAAATAAAAGTGACTTGTTAGTTTGAACGTTTCTTTTTCAGCATACAACTCTGCTACACAACATCATCAGTGAAAAAAATTATGCCGGGGGGTTGCTTTTGAAAGCTGAAATGTACTCATAAGCCGACTATTTCTATGAGTGTCATGGAAGGAGTTGACTCTACTACATGCCTTGCTGCATGCTGCCTCGGATAGAAATTGGATACATTTGCATTTGTAGGTAGTATCTTCATATTAAAGCTTTGCTCACTTCGTCTTTGTTCATTTTACGCATATTGCACTCCACTGACAAGCAGACCGGCATTATGAAAGCAATTTAACTGCACCTAATAATAATAATACACGTTGATTTTTTAAACATAATTACTTAAAGTCTACAAAGATTAATCCAATGAATACGTTTAGATAAAGGTGATTTGTGGCATTGGAGATTTTACATTCTTGTAATGTTTCTACCCATAAAGGGATCTCCTCATGTGCTTTCTGGAAGGCATGGATTCTTATGTGTAACAACGCTCATTGTACCTAATTAGTAATTAATTAAAGTTCTGTATGAGTTTATTATGTTTTGTTGTAGTTGTTGTTGCAAATTAATTAATTTTTGTTGTTGTTGTTGTTGTTTAAACCATGATATTACTATAGTAATCACATAGATGTGATCAAGAAAGAAGTATAAGCGTTAAAATTGAAATATATGTGTATTCCTTGCTTCGCCCAACATAGTCAGGCAACGTTTGAATAATTTTCCAATTATAACGGTTCATTTCAGCAAACATTGTGCCACGTTCCTCCTACCCCAGTAGGTTTTTGATGGTACTCTTTAAGTTTGTGGCTGAGTGGTTACGCTGCATGTTATGAATAGCAAATAGTATAATTGTTAGCTACAAGTACTAATCATAACATAGAAACAGTTACCAAAGAATGTATCTCACACAAAAGTCAATAAATACCTACAAAAGGCAAGGCTAGACTTCAATTTTAAAACGGTTATGTTAAGAATTAAATATTTACAAAAAGCAGAGAAAATAAAAAGAGAAAGGACCCAGTCTTGAAAATTGAAACTGCAATGGTTTAATCTTGTACACAGTCAATTCATAGTATTGAATAATATGTGCCTCTCCGACTTTTTTTTATTTATTTCACAAGTAGATTTTTTCATTGGTTTCCCAAAAAGTAGTAATGTTTCACAATGAAAAAGTGTATAACCCTTTTGAAAAGTATCGTATTAAGTTTTCTAGTGTACATGTGGTTCCTTGGTTCTTCCCTTTTGATACAAATTGATTCTCAACAAATTAGAGAAGCTACGGACACTGCGTTGCTGCAACAGCAACAGATCATCTTGCGGAAGAAATGGACAAGTAAAATGATAAGTTTGACCACAAATATTAATTCATATTGCACTATTAGGAAATACAAGTTGCATTTAAAAAATAAAAGTAATGCCAGCCGACTAGATAAAGACCCAGACACCGAGGGAACAAAATTAGCAAATGAAACATTTTTACGAGTTAAAGCGGAAAAAGCTGTTCGAGATAATTTAATTTATATTCCTACTCTAAATCAACTGTGGTGTCTTGTTCCAAAGGTACACACAAAATTAAATGTTGGATTAAGCATATTCAATATTGTTTTTGGTACTGAAGCGTGGCTAGATGGATACTTTCTTTTATATTAAGGCTGCCAGCACATCATGGAGTCGTAAAATTGTTGATCATATTCCGTCTTTGGACTTAAAAATTCGTAGAGACCTCCGCAATGAAAGTATTCCGATTCAAGTCGTCCTCAGGAAACATTTTGGAAATATTGGGACGAAAGTAAATGCTGAGTTAATTGCTTGTTTTACGCTTAAACAATTTTAGTAGTTAAATGTTATGATAATGGTAATAATAATAATAGGTATATTTGTTTATTACAGAAATATCATGAAATTCTGAAGGATGAAAATATCAAAAGAATTTTGCTGGTTCGTCACCCATTTTCTCGTGTTGTAAGTGCGTTTGAAGACAAGCTGAAAGATCGTAAAGCTAGATCTGATAGCATGTACTTTTATGGGTATGTCGAATTTAAGTAAATTGTCCAGATTTGTGTAGCTTATTAATTGTAGTTCTTATCTTGTGCACATAGTTCTTCGTATCTATTCCAGGCATTATGGTGTAAAAATTAATCGACAATTCCGAAAAAATCGAAAGTACAATAAACGGAGGGAACCTACGTTCGAAGAGTTTGTCGATTATCTAGTGCAGACGAACGTGAGGGAGAAAAAACAACTTACATAATAATGAGTTTGAATGAATACATATTAAAATTTCGTACTTATAAAATTTGTAGGCTGAGTCATACGATGAACATTGGAAACCTATCTCTCTCCTCTGTGGCTTATGTCGGATTGACTATAATCACATCATAAAACAAGAAGATCTTAAGAATGACATTACGGTTCATTTGATGAAACTTGGGTTTTGGGAAAACGTGACATCAACCAGCACTATTTTACGACGGGATAATAAAAGCATCAAAGAGTTCAAAAATATAAATGACTACTTCAAAAATATATCTTCCGAAAAGGTATCAGTTACATTTTTGCAAACATTTTTCTACTACCGTCATCATTTTTTGCCTTCATCATCAGAAATCTTAATGTGCAATGTTTGCAGCTAATAAGTAAGATTTTATTTATAATTCATAGGAAATGCAGCTTTTTCAAAAATATGAAGATGACTTCCACTTTTTCAAGTACTATAAACGGCCATGAATGTCACAACGTGAAAAGATTATCATTCGAGTATTGGGAATATCCATACATCCATACTATACAAAATATGTGATTATGGTACTACTAAACAAATTATAACTAGAGAGGGGATAAAATAAAGGATATGGTGGTGGTAGAAATACTTTATATTTTCTGTAATAAAAGAATTCAATTCACTATTGGCAAGCTACGAGCATTGTCACAGTTAACTATCATTAAATGTACAAGGCATTGTACTGAAAATTAATTGAAAGAAATAATAATAAAAACGACACAAAATTATCTGTGTAAATATTTTATTGGAGCCCACGAGAAGTGTATTTGACCTCTTGACCTGTCCCAAAAACAGCACAAATCAATCAAAACAAGCGGTAACATTAATACCTCCTTATTGGTACACAGGACATTTCGTGATAAATTTAGCCAATCAACGTAACCGTGGGTACAACAAATTAAAAGCTCAAAACGTACCGTGTTTCTTCATTCTCCACGTAAGACGCAATTACCATTCACCACTATTATCGTCGTACGCGTGCTACTGCAAGTGTTTGGTATCAGGTATTTCTCTAGACTCTAGATCCGAATTTCATGAAATGGTAATATACATGTCAGCATTGGTTATTAAAAAGTACGTCATATTATTTGTGATGCATGGCGAGCGCAAAATGATAACTACAAAGTTTTGTGCGTTGTACAATGGATAAATGCTGCGAGAGGGTTTGTCAATGGATTGCAAGATATTCTTCAACAGCGCTTCTTGACTGTGCACATTATGTGTACAGGGGAAATAAATACGAATCTTCACCTTTGAACTCCCCTGGCATGGGGATAAAATCCAACGATTCAATTCTTGCTACACCGGTAGCTAGCGCACTATTTCGTATTTTATTAAAATATTTATTTTTGTGCATTTATCGCAAAGTGCAATATCTTAAAATTATTTACTTGTATCTAACCGAACGCGAACCAACTATATAGTTTACCAGAAGTACCAGATCAATTGAATCTTATATTTTGATTTGTTTCTTCCTATATTCGCTTAATTGAGATCGTTCTGGGTGTCTGTCCGTCCGGCCGTCCGTGCGTGGTCTCCTGCCTACACCGTTGAACCCAGTGCAGGGGGTCCAACCTCAGCGTATGACCTCACCACAATGACATTTTACCCGACGGGGATTGCCCCCTGGGGACGGGGTTTACCCGATTGAGCCCAAAATTGGTATACAAGTAGCTAAGGGCATTTTGTAATTTGATTACGTAGTAAATTATGTTTAATACGTAATGGCGTTAAATCTTTTACACTGAACACGAATATGTAATGTTATGAGTTAGCATCCAACCCTCCGCCAGGAGAGTACAGCAAGATGCTATTCCAATCTGTTACAAAAGCTGGTTTGTTTTGTTTTTATATGTATGCTTGTTGAACTCACAAAAGACGTAATGGAAGACAACAAAATTGTCGATATGAATAATCTTGGATCGTTGGTGTATGTCTTTGTTCCTTTTTGTGTAATTTTAATTGGACATATCAAACCATATATAGGTAGTAGTACTAGTATTCATACAACATCTTAATATTTATGTTTGCTCAGTATTATTATTGCATATATAATAGCTAAATAATTTTATTTCGAATATGAAAATAGTAAAAAACAGAACATCCATGTCATTGGATTTGTTGTTTTTGCTACGCCGAAACTTTTCTATAGCTTAGATAAGGATCTGAAATAGGATGCTTCTAACACAGCTCAATTAACGCGCAATTCCAAGAAATTAATCTTATCCTGACTACGACTCATGCTCATGCATTTCATATCTTTCGTTCCAGCAAAAAAAAATTTCATAAAATTAGGTGCTGCAATTGTAGCGATGTGCAAAATAGCGTTTTTGTGAGTATACAGCACACACGCATTGTCTTTTATCATTTTGCTAAAGTCAGATTGACGATGTATGTATGCATAATATATATAACGTATATAAAACATACAAAGAATAATTTAAAGGTATCACTACTCATGTCGTCCGGATCCGACATGTTGGATTGCTCATCTTTATCTTCACCAAGCTAACGCACAAATGCATGCATTCAATCCAGATACTGTGTTGATCCTTGGAAAAATAAAATACCAGTACAAATGCCAATATTCGCTTTCATGCTGAATTTCTTCAAGTCAGGTACACAGGGAAAGGGATGTTACATTTTGCTAATTTTTTACGCCCCCAAAATTCATAGTGCACAAATAAGTACGTGTTTCCTACTTACATACGCACATGAACAACACCACCGTTTTCGTTAGAGTGATCTGTCCACATTTTCTTAACATTGTGCCGCTCACCCTACCAACAACACCATAATTTACAGAATGCTTTTCAGTTGGCTTACTTACATCTAGCTTATTTTCCATTTTCTTGCATTATCATAATATTAACAACACAAGAATACAACGTATCCTGCACCTGCAAACAAATGCAATTTAAAAAGTACCTTCTCAGCATATAAGCATCCTGAAATGCCTGACGCCACCAGTTACTATTAGTATTGACATTCTCATCCAGGAGGGAAGTTAAATAAGAAGATCATATTACTTAGGTCTTTAGTTACTAGTTGCTTGATTCATTTAGGGATAACACTGGGGCATCCTGAGACAACACATTTAGACCACCAAGCATCATTATATTCACGTTTCTTTGTTCAGCGATTTGATCGTTCTTATTTGGAACTTCCTAACATCTTTGTGTCATGTTGTTAGTTTTGTCCTAACAACTAAGCGATAAATTCTTTCCGGATCAACGTATGTGTAAATACCGTAGTAAAATTTTAGTTAATGTTTTCTCTCTTAGTAAGAATTATAATGAGATTTTCAACAATAGTCGTCAGCAAAAAAATCTCCTGTCCGTGCCCGCAAACAGAAGAATTGCTGATTGACCGGTAGCATTATTCCGAGTAAAGAAGTTATACGAAATATAAAGTGGGAGGGAGTTTGAAAATAGTTACAAGGGGCGTTTAGCCCCTTTAACATCTTTATTTTTGTGATTGTGATGTACTACTAAACTTTAAGCTGGTGTTGCGGCTTAACAAATTGTAAATGGTTTAGCACTGCTTACAAAACCCAGCAGTGGGTTTCCATTGCAAGATTATATAGCTTAAAACCAAATTGCTAATCCAGGGTTCCATCTCATGAGTCTCGCACAACAGGATCATAATTTGGTACGTTTTTAAATTATAAATATTTATTAACCGTTTGCATTTTTGAAGTATAAATTATATAAATTATAGACTTCATATATGAATACCTATACGCAACACATGCCTCAATGCATTCTTTTCATTAAAAAAAACTTTAGTAAGTAGTGTTGATGTTGTTTATTTTTAAAGTCACTAACGTCTTGATATATCGCGATGAGTGCCCAGGTGAGGATGGCACACTTCGGACCGGGTAACGGTCAAAACGATCATGCCTCAAGATTGAGTAAAAAACCGGCTCAGCCGGAAACGTCGCTCCCTCCAAAACGGCAATCAAAATTTGTGGATGTAATTTTTGCCTGTTTTCCGAGTGCCATCTTCAAGTCCGAAAAGCGGGATCAGGCGCACGAGCCGAGGTGAGTAAATGACATGCTTATTACCACCCTACACCACTACCACTATGCAATGCTATGATTGCATGATACATTGATAAACGTACAGTATGCTAATTTTGATACTCTTTTTATAAGGGTTAACAACAAACATAATGGAATTAGCGGCATAATTAGGAATAACATGACCATACATAGTCACAACTTGTGACTATGCATGCCCATTATTGTCATAAGCCGGTCAGGTCAGGAGAATTGTAGTTTGGTTAACACAAGCATTTTACCAAGTAATGTATGTACCTATACGAGAATTTGGCATCCAATTCTATGTAATGACGTTAACAGCTACAACGTAATATTCGATAATACTAAATCATCTAATATAGTATAGAATTGTTACAGTTGGATATAGAGTTGATATTAGCGTTTTAATCGCATGCGGGCTTTTCTATTGTAAGTAAATATATAAATGCGGTATATATGGCTGCATTTTTCTCCCCTTCTTCAGATGTCTATATCATAACGAATTTCGTTTCTTTATCACCCAAAAAATATGCCGTCGAGAAATAACGAGTAAAAAGAATAGAGACACTTTTAGAGAACACATATTTAATATGCATGTGCAGCTGCCTTGTACTTTGAAATGTTTTTATTACACCATAACATAATTACCCTGTTTTTTATATCATGAATACGAGATGGGGAATAAATCTTAAGCCGATGAAAAGTTTATTTTTTATCTTGCCCCGTTTGCAGCCTTCAAAAAAATTCTTCCACTTATAGACCTTACTATTTGTTAAACATTAATTACATAAACAATATGAATCTTCTATAGGAACAACGTTCACACTTTAATCCTTCTTCTTAGTAAATCTTGTTTATCAACTTAATGCGCGCAATAACGTAAAAAAAGGTCCAAGAGGTGCCTATAGAACTAGTATGCCATTGCTCAGACAAAGAGAATGAAACAAGATGAAAACTGAGGTCCACATTTCTCTTCTTCCACTAAATTGCCGTTGGTAAAAAGTAAAACGCAAACATTCATGATTTCCTAATCTGTTCTAATGACGTTAAAAGGCGACTGATCAGCGTTTTTACCGCACCGCGACAAAACAACTTAAGATACATTTATTCCAGATAACGTACTTTGTGAAAAAGGCAAGCAGGCAGAGTGCACATGCATCGGTATTAATGTGGTGTCTCGTACTTTTGACCCTTGTCCCTGATTGTCTATTTTTGTGAGGAATTTTATTGCTAATTTTTATGAAAAACATCAGTTAATGGGTTGCACGTGAATATCCTGCATTTCAATTCCAGCAGCTACCTAACTGTTTACCACTTTTTCCGTGGAGTTGTTTTTGACTCTCTATATAATATTACGCTTGAATTTGAATTTTAATCTTGCTGACACATACTACAAATAATATTATTACTCATGACAAATAATAAAGTACATGGTAGCAAAATGCAGAGAACGGCAATGGCAATATTGGCAATCACTATTTTAGCACTCAATTCTGCTGATATGAAAATGAAATCTATTTTCACGTTTTGTCTGTATATAGTGACAGCCTTTCTTTTTTTAAACTATTCTGTAATTATGTAATTTTTGTCTTCTTCTGATGTATTTACTGTATGTATGCCATTTTCGCATTGTGTACGAGTACTGATGATGATATTGAATTAATAATTTGATAACGCTTGTTGTATCAAATTACATTTTGGCAGATTCGTGCTTGCTCAGAGACAAAGCACACAACGACTAGTACAAAAGGTTGAGTTTTACAAAGATGGCGATATGTTTATGATATGATATAATGACATAAATGAGGAAAAGGACTGGCTAAATTCGAAGAAAAAGAGAGAAAAACGCAGTAGAAAAACACACGACACATTAGAGACATGCAGTCTAGAGAGCAAGTCATTCACATTTTTTTTAATCTTCACACCATCCAATCAGCCATTATCCTCCCTCGTGAATGATATGACATGAAACAATTATTATTTATTAAATGTGCAATACGTAATACACGTACACACATACAAACATGCAAGCAAAACGACAAACAATGATCTCATCCCAAGCCAATAAATATATTTGTTTCAACTGCTAATCGTCCCATGTAAGAAATTAATGATAATAAATAAGAGTAATAAAATAAAGACTTGGTTCCCCGTTCGACCGATGTAAACAGTATAAATAATAAAAACAACACTTTTATGTGTAGATAGGTATAGGTACGTGATTACAAGAAAGAAAGAAAAATACTGAGATGCAGTTAAATTTAATGGGTTTGTTTTCCCCAGATTAATCCTACATTATTTTTTCATTGACAATAATAGTATGAAATGGGAAAATTGATGAGAATGCATACTATTATGAAACGACTAAAAGGACTAATTAGGCTGTGTTGTTTTTATAACATACTTTCATATTTCATTCAAGTAGAAAAAACAGAAGATATCAAATCATATATGTAAATATTAAATCACTTTTAGTAAGAACAAATATTACTGAATACCCGATATAAATAGATGAACATAAAAGAAAACCTTGCATGTTTATCTAATTTATTTTGATATAATTTTGAGTATGTTTATCATATCAATAAGTCGTGACAATAGAGTTGAACTGAAATGACTTGAATCAATGTCATTTTCTGAAATCTAAGGAATACAAAACTTTCATGCAACTTTTAGTCCAGCGAAACTTTTCCTTGCATCCCAACCAATCAAAATCAAACTAATTCATTACATCATCATTAAATACAAGGTTTAAACCAGACCAAAACTTGTATTGAAATCAGATTTCTTGTTGTAATGACACTTAAATATAACCTTAAACAGGTCACAAAAGGAATTATTGTTTGTTTTGCTCCTCATCCTCACTATCCCCAATAACTATCAACTATCACACTATCAGTATCAGTCATCAGCAATGTGTTAACACTGCAAGATTTTTGTGGAAAGTGAGACCAATTTTAAAGATTGCAAGTGCACTTGTGTACACGACAATTCCGCAATCATGCAGATAATTCACTGGATTGAACTAATTCGGGGGTGTATAGCGAACCATGATTTATCAATGTGAGTCATCGGCTTGGTTACTTTAAATTACTTACTCCTATTTTTTTATTACCATTTAAAGACCGTTCATTTTTTATATTCTTTGTCATCATGATCATAATAGTAAATTACTATTAGTAAAATATTCTCTCGAGAGTCTCGAGTCTATTTGTAGTTTCCAATGCTTGTATGAAAATTCTCTGCAGCAGCAGAGAATAACGCTAAGCAAAAAAATGAGAGTGAAATGCATCTCTCTTAAAATGCGTAAATTACACATGCCTACATAGTACATAAATATAGTGAGATGTATATTATGCCTATATACTTGGTCTTCTATATCACACCTCCTTATATGGGCATCTAAATAGTGAATTGAAAATGTGTGCTATATCCCATATTATCATCACCATGAGTTATATTGTTGGATTTTACGTTACTTTACACAAAAATGTATGTAATCCAAGGTGGAAGAGTAGGTAGGTATATGTAGTGTGAGGTGCATACAATGCATTTATTTACACGGAATGAATGGAATGACTAGGCAAAAGAGTCGTTTTTCTGGATTTTCTCTTAAAAATACGCATATTATACAAAGTCAAGTGGATCAGCAGGATCAGATAGATCATCATCATCATCATCATCATAATCTCATCACAACAACACATCATACTGTCCTTTTTATAGAGAAGGGCAAGGCAAAACCATGTGATACACAATGTTATTGTTTTGTTTCCCTGGTACGTGAGAAAAACAAACATATTTCCCATCCTCCAACATCATCTTTATTCATTAAAGTTAAATTATATTCCAGCCAAGCCAGTGAGCTTAGAAAGATAATCAGACGAATTAGAAACCTGAGTGTTTGTGTGCAAGAGAAAGTAGTTGGAAAGTGTTTTTTTTTTGTATAAAAAAGGAATGCAAGTGGGATATACATTTTAAGGTTTTTAAAGAAACATTTTAACTAGGTATTTTTGCCGACTTACATAACTAGAAACTGGGAAATTAGCAGTAAGTTTGGTTTGTATTATTATCTCACATATATATTTTTTTACACATTTAAAGTCTTGGGTGCATAATAATGTACCTATGCATGTATATCATATGTATATCCGTGAAAGTTTAATATAGGGAACAAAGAGCTAAAAGAATGATGAGGAGGAAATATAGCAATTTTAAAGCATTATAATATGGTTATGAAACCAGGGCTGTTAATAATACCACTATGTAATATTAATTTGTATGCTAGCTATAATAACCATATCTTTAAAATTTAAAAAAAATGCATAATGTTGAGAATGTATGACAGCAAGAAGATGAAATTCCTATGAACTCTTTATTAATCTCTAATCTAATAACTACCTCGCCCTGTGTAATTCTGTGATACAGTGATCGCATATGAGAATCTAGCTGGAGATTCATACTATGAGATGATGTACGTAGTAAACTACAAAAATGTATTGAAAGGATTGTAGGTTGCAAAGATTTTTTTTTAAATTATTCACTTCTTGCTTCTCCAGGCTCGCATATGGTATATCTAAGAAAAAAGCCATTGATACAAAATTATGTGCCAAACTTACAATATAAATGAAAAAAAATTGCGCTGTGTGCATAATTAAAAAGGATCATTTTATTAAATGGAAAAGAATTGGATGCTTACTATATCTAACTTATATATCCTGAAATTTGTCATGTGTGGCACATAAATAAAATATGTTATTCTTATATGGAGAAAATGTTTTAAATTATTAAAAGGGAGATACCTAAGTTAAATATTAAACACAAGATTGATAATGTTTGGTCAGTTGCAAAGTTAATTGTGGTTGCGTGAGAAGCACACATTATAAAGTATTTTTTAAGCGTTTGACGTCGAGCATGGAAAAGATCTAAATGTGATTGAGAGGTAATAAATTCCAATAACTTTTTCAGTGTTCGTGAGCAGTTACTAAGAAAGATGGCCGAAAAGTCATTTTCTATACAGCAGGGGAAAATAGCAGGTGACGGCAGTGGGGATTATGTGAGAGTACAGGGAACTACTCCACCATCAAACCGGAGTAGCCTTGATGGCACAAATGGCGTGCCAAAGAATGGAGCTATTGTATCAATAGCTCCTTCTGTTGGAGGAACGCAGGCCCATCCCATTGTTAAGATCGGTCATTATGTTCTTGGCGAGACTCTGGGAGTTGGAACTTTTGGAAAAGTCAAAAGTAAGTAAAACATGCCAATTCGAATATAATGTTGTTGCGTATAATATTCATAAAATATATCTGATGCATGTGCATACACTATTTTGTTTTATTGCAGTTGGAGAACATCAACTTACTGGACATAAAGTCGCTGTTAAGATTCTTAACAGGCAGAAAATTAAGAGTCTTGATGTCGTTGGGAAAATTCGTCGTGAGATCCAAAATCTCAAATTGTTTCGTCATCCCCACATTATAAAGCTGTAAGTTTTCATTCATGTGTTATTTCTTTTTTATGCTGGATGCCAAAGTGCTTTTATTGCTTACTGCTTATCTATCACAACTTTCTTTCACGTAATTCTCATCCTACTACAAAGACGACAGCTTACAAAAAAAACTCTGTAAACATATTTTCGTCCAGTATTTAAGCGAATAGCCATTAGTTTTTATTTGAGAGCATTCTTGATAAATAGTTGCTACCGTCAATGCAATGGTGGGAATAATGATTTAAATTCTCAAATACAATTAAATGCACAAGTGATATTGGATTATGGGTTACGAACTGTTTAAATAGAATCAATATACCTACAAAAGGAATCGATGAAAAAATTCTGTAAAAATGGTAATTCTTTTAATCACTTGGCAATTACTTACCAAAAAAGTATTAAATTGCTTTCAAAACTGTGTCACATGGATATAATTTCAAAGATATAGGACGTATGTATTAATGATGTTTTGGTTTGTACGAAAATTTTATGCTCAGCATTGAGAGATTTATCATCACATCTTGTTTATCATAATTGCACATTTTTAGTTAGGTACAATTTTTTGTGCAACTTCTAGCCTAGTTTGCCATCCATTTTATCAGTATGCGTGACGCAACCAAACAGCCAAAACAACATCATGGCTCCCTGCATCTATAACCAAATGCTTCTTGAAACAACATCATGGCTCCCTGCATCTAAAACCAAATGCTTCTTGTAATATGACTCCATCGTTAGCTAAATTGCCATACTAAAAAATCGGTTGTGACTAGTGACCTATATTAAACACACTATGACCAATTTGAAAATATTTTATAGATAATATTTATATGCATTTAACACCAGCGCAAATTTTATTGGGGATGTATAAAAAGCACGCAAGAGATGAATGAATGCCATTTAGTATTCATTAATTTTGTAATTATCTTTGTTAGCTACCAGGTTATCAGCACTCCCACTGATATTTTTATGATAATGGAGTATGTGTCGGGTGGAGAGCTGTTCGATTACATCGTGAAGCACGGCAAGGTATTTAAAATTAAACTAATTGCAACGACTACCTATTCATAGTGGACTACTAGGAATATCTTTGTCTTGTGACACCCCTTGTTGGTTTTTAAGCCAGTGTGTCATATATTATTTGTTTATTTTCATGCAGCTGAAGGAACATGAAGCAAGGAGGTTTTTCCAGCAGATTATATCTGGCGTTGATTACTGTCACCGTCATATGATAGTGCATCGAGATTTGAAACCTGAAAATTTACTGTTGGATCATAACCTTCATGTTAAGATAGCTGACTTTGGGTTGTCAAACATGATGATGGATGGGGACTTTTTACGCACAAGCTGTGGGTCACCGAATTATGCAGCACCTGAGGTCATTTCTGGAAAGTTATACGCTGGACCAGAGGTTGACATATGGTCGTGTGGTGTCATTTTATATGCCTTACTGTGTGGAACATTGCCTTTTGATGATGAGCACGTCCCTACCCTTTTCAGGAAAATCAAATGTAATTTAAAATAAAATAAAATAAAACCATTGCGGATTAAATAAACAATGTAGTTACCCACGTACGTATATTTAATTTATATAGCTGGTGTTTTTCCCGTTCCTGATTATTTGAACAAAAGCGTCGTTGGTATGTTATGCCATATGCTTCAGGTGGACCCAATGAAGAGGGCAACAATAGAGGATATAAAGTATGATTCAATAATTATTGTTTTGCTTTAAAATTAATCAAAATTCATCTAAAGAAATAATTTTGTTTTGTTTTTAAAGAAAGCACGAATGGTTTCAGAAAGATTTGCCTGGCTATTTGTTCCCTTCTCCTGTTGATCAGGACACATCTGTAATTGATCCAGATGCAGTGAATGAAGTATGCGAGGTACGTGCATTTGTGTGAAAACATGAATTGTAGCGATTTTTTTTATTTTTTCTATTTTCTATTGGTTTGAATCATTACATATAAAGTCAACAAGTCAAATGAGGATGGAAAAATTTGATTATTGTTTCCAGAAGTTTGGTGCGAAGGACGGAGAAGTACACAATGCGCTGTTGAGTGGGGATCCGCATGATCAGTTAGCAATTGCTTACCATTTGATAATCGACAATCGACGTATTGCTGATGAGGCAGCCAAAGCAGAGCTAAAAGATTTTTACGTGGCTAGTAGCCCACCACCTTCAGCTTTTCCTGCTGACGGGACACATAGTCCAGTTCGACCTCATCCGGAACGAATAGCTCGTACGTCATACAAGTTTTAACCCTAATGGAATATATTTCATTGGAAAATTGCTTAACTTTTTTAAAATACATTTTTAGCCTTGCGGGAGCGTGTGATAAGCAGCGTGGGCTCCAACAACATGGACAGACACAAAAGCAGTGGTGTTAAAAGAGCCAAGTGGCATCTCGGTATTCGTTCTCAGAGCAAACCTCATGATATAATGAATGAAGTTTATCGAGCCATGAAGTCCTTGGACTTTGTACGCAGCCATTTTATTTTCATATTAAAATAAATAGCCATCTATGAAAACCCATAGACTAAACGATTATGCTAATAATTATTTTACTGTAGGAATGGAAAATCGTTAATCCCTACCACGTACGAGTACGCAGAAGGAACGGACAACCAGGGAAGACTGCAAAAATGTCGTTGCAGCTATACCAAGTTGATTATAAAAGTTATCTTCTGGATTTCAAAAGTTTGAGCTGTGAGGAACAGGAAAACTCCAGTTCTAGTAAGAGAATATTTGGTATCGCTTTGCAGAACACTAAATGTTCGGGGGCTGTATCTAAAATATTGTTGTTCTCCATCAACAGGCGTTGAAATGTTGCCCAATCCTGGGAACGCAGGCGGGGGACATCACACCATGGAATTTTTCGAAATGTGTGCCGCCCTGATCACACAGCTTGCACGATAAAACCAAAGCACCACTTCTCTATGTACCAACATCGCATTTGACTAACTTCGCTTTACAATCCTTCATAGTCAATATTATTCCACATGGTTTATTATCTTTTACGATAGCATTTAAAGACTCGGACTCGGGAGTTTCCTTTTTGACTTACGCATCCATGTCTACATTGCATTTAGACGACGAGAGCGTTTATTAAGCCATAATTAAATGATCATAAATTTAAAGATACGTAGATAATATGATTAAAGTCAGTTTTTAATTAATTTCAAGGATACACACCGAAATTGAAATGTGTAGTATGTAACCGTTGTTGTAGATGATTTATGCAAAATAATACATTTATATATATCATCATAAAACAGCTTTTGAATATAGCCATTACCTGTAAATATTATTATTACATATATGAAAAATATTAAGAAGCAACTTCTGTCGTGCGTGATATGAAAATCAATAAAATATATGACAACGATAAAATATTTAAGTAACTTCAAGACATGTGTGAGGAACAAAATCATAGGAAAAAATTTATTTCAAATACACCGATATGGCAAAGAATAATGAACAATCTAATGCTTTATGTTAATTCTAGTGTTTTCAAGCAATCAAAGTCTAGCTCGTTATCGCCGTATCAATGTGTCATGGGGAAACTAGGAGCAATTTCCATGTCAATTACTGCCCTATTGACGTAATATATTTTTCCATCTGTTGTCGTCAGATTTTTCTATTCAGCGACAACAAGCTATTAACTGATTGCGCTCGAAATAAGACGCGCTACGTTTCTTAAAACTTTCTCTTCCCTTTGTCATGCACATAAACTCTCTTGGTTGGTAAATAACATTTCGAGTAATCAAAGTTTAGTTTTTTTTGCCGCGTCCTGCACATTGAGTTTTTTTTCAACAAGGAATATCATTCATTATCTTAAGATATTAAAGATTGCAAAAGCTACAATAAAATCTTCCATGATCATATCATACGCTTGTGCAGTACAAATTGTGTATGCAACAGTAATTATGCACATAATTCCAAAATGTGTGCTAAATAAATGATTAAATTTTCATGCACGCGTCTAAAAAACTAGACGTGTTGATTTTCTCTTCTCTCTTGAGTGGATTGAAACACACCGCGCCGTACATCCTAATACCGCATGAGCTAGGTGTATCAGAGATCTGCGCTCATGGTAAAAAAAACTCAATTCAACTAAAAACACAAATAAAAGGTAAGTGTGAATGTGTAAAGTGAATAAGAGTATCATATCAACTTGCACTTGCATTACTCAGAACACGGGAAGGACAATATTGTAGCTTGCCTAGTGTAGTGCAAGCATAGAGCTCTCGGACCACGCATACGGCACAAACAAGTGCCATATTCTGACATTGTGTGTTGGAATTTTTTTTGAGCAAGTACACAGCAACGGGACAGCTTTGATGATATCCATTTGTTGGATGGATATGTAGGATATCTTCATTTTTTCTCTGCTGCTTAGCTACTGTTGCTGCTGCTGGAGTAATCTGAATTCTGAAACCTCTGAGAAGTTGGCGTTCCTATACATGTTTGCCTTCTTCTCTAACCCTTTCCATTACACAATCCACAAATTCTTTGAAAACCATACCGACAGACGACGGACCGAGGAAATGAGCTAAAAGTTGGACTGGTCGTAGAGAGTTGGAGTAGAAGAAAGTGAAAACAGAAGAGAATCTCTGAGAATCTCTCATCCTGCTAGTATTTAACATATATATATTTTTAAGAAGAAGTGGTTTAGTTTGTAAGACTGTTTTTAAGTGAAAGAGAGAGAGAGAACAAAAAGTAAGGTTTAAGTGGAAATGCTCTTATTCCAGGTTCCATGTTCATATCTTGCTACCTTTTGCAATTTACTTTTTGTTCTTCACCGTAACTCTTGTTTGTTATAGTTGATTACGCAACGATTACTTTTTTAAGACTTAGATTCGAAATATTTAGCTGTAAGTTGTATTTTTAACAGAAACGTAATATGATAATTTCGTAAACGTAGTTATAGCACGTAACTTGATTAGCGACTATAATTTTAAAGGGTTTTGACAAGACAGGAAGTGGTAGATTTCGCGAATGACAAGCGTTTAATCTTGTGGTGTAGGTACTATAAAGTCGAACAGTTTATGATAGACAAGCAGCGTTAATTGCTACTACTGTGAGTAAATCATTTAGTCAAGAAGGGAGTAGGAAGAGGTAGTTGGCGTTACGGAGGTAATGCCGACTAAACATGGCAGCCAACCACGTAAAAAATGAGGTTGCTGCTAAAATGATAGGAGCTCAGCTGCAGAGTCTCCTAAAAATTCCTCCCATTAATAAAGCAGAAGCTCAGAAGGAAATAGGTACAGAGGAACCTGGGAACACCGGAAAAGGTAGTAGTAACGTAGTAATTATCTTCTTATCTCTCCTTTTAAGTTATTCTCCATGTTGGTTGCATGTTATTCTGTGTGTTATCATATCTCTAATGATGGTTGTCAACGTATGTGATGTTCCAGATCGAGGTAGATACAACGAAGAAAACGAGAATAGTCGAAATATCCCTGGTAATGAAGGTATTGTAAAGGGAGCAGGTTTTCAAACGTCACCGGCGGACATTGCTGTTGCCAGGGATCGGTTCGGAAGACCTTTTCAAAGTTTGGACAGACGAGGGAGGGGAAGAGAATTCCATAACATCCCCAAAAGGCTAAATAACACCAACCAGCAGCGGGATGTTCCGGTGAGTGGATTGCCGGAGCCTCCCAGGGCAACTGCACCGAGTGATTCTTCTTCTACTTCGGGAAATGTGACACATTCTGGTAAAAGTCGTCAAAATTCTCAACAGCGACATGCTACTGACGCACACATAGGTCATTCAAGTTCCAAAAGTGGAAGCACTTCCACCAACATCCCTTTCGAGGAGCGCACTTCTTATAAGCAATTTTCTGCATACGAACAGCCACCCAGATTTTCTGGAGGAGAGGATATTTCAAGATTAAGAGATCGAGTTCGAGATCCAGATGATCCAGTAGATCCAGTCGTGCGGCAGCTAGCTCGTAAACCGGATTGTCCGCGGGATGTCAAAGAGCATATTGACCATTTTCATGATACTCCTTGTAAATGGGTTGATACTACGGCTTCCAGCACACTAAATAAACATGGAATTTATTGTGTCTATAGGGTAATTGATTTTAAAACAAAGTCAGAGGAATATATATCAATTTTACTAAAACACGCTTGTTTATTTGGCAAATAATTAATAGCTTTAAAGTTTAAATTATGTATCAGTAATGATGACCAATATTTAATGTTATATATTATTACCTTTTGACATTAGACAAATCCGAGATTCCCGAGAGCGAAATACTACTGCAATTGCTGCAACTATCATATAGATAACTTGACCGCAACTGTTAACCACATTTTACAGGATCGACATCTCTGCTTTGAAAAAGTAGGCATTTGTTTAAATTAGAGAGTAATGGAATATATATATTGTTAAAAAGACATTATTAGCTAATTGTATGCCGCTTTTATTTCAAGATGAGCAAAATTACTTCAACCTTGTGTTACATTCCTGTGCCATCTGGTGACCATTCTTCGTATTTGACTGATCTTCTCATAAAAACTAGTAAACTTCGGGGTATGAATCACACGGAAAAAACCCAGCGTCTGGACATTGTTCGTTGTTTTAATGAAGCTATTAAAGAAAACAACATGGGTAAAGCACATAAATAATTTAATAATAATAATCATCATCAAAAGTTCATTAGTTAACTGAACTGCATTGTTTACTTTTTTTGTTTTTGCATTGTGTGTAGAAAGAGACGTGCAATTTTATACGTACGTCGTTCATACATGCAATAGGTACATGTATGTAAAATTGCAAAATAAAAATTAACAATAGCAGTAAAGTGGCACGTTTCTTTCTCCCACACAATATAGGTTTATATATCTCTGTATTTACGTTACAGCATGTACGATAACATTTTCACAATATATAGGAGAAATAAGAACATTGATGACGATGTGATTATACTTTTTCACTATGAAAACTAATACTTTTTCCACCGTCAAAAATTTCGACTCGAAATCACTCAAAAATATATTGCTGAGAAATACTACAAAGAATGTGCGATAATTATGAATGGCGACCATTTCGTCCAATTTCTGCGTTGGAAGATTGTGAAGATTAAGGGGAATTAACTTAAAATATTTGGTTTGTAGATTGTCAAGCATCACTATTTGGGTCCTCACTATCAGGGTTTGGATTTCGTGACTCCAATGTTAATATAAACATTAACGTTGGGAATGAACCTTTGTCGAGTTCTGGTGAAAGTGAGCTACCAACGTCACCAAGGTCGCTTGGTGGGATATTGAACAATGCTGAATTTTCTGGAGTCACTACAAAATTGCTTGCAGCAATCAAAAAATTACCAAATGTGTTGTAAGTTGTCAGAATGTTTTCCATTTAGTATACACTGTTATTGTTCATATAACTAATTCGTTGTTATGATAAAACATAATTGATGATCCTCTTTGTGCCTTATGTAGGGAGAGCAAGGTGAAAGAAGTGTATACGCCCAAATGTGTTTCTATTCATTTTGAGGAGGAGAAGTGCAGAACCAAATGCATAGTTCACTTCAACAATAGCTCCGCGGTGCTTGCAGCTCAGCTTTTTGCTGAATATGACCAATTTGATGCTCGCGTCAAACCATTGGTTTTATGCTTCAGATATTGGGCTAGGGTAAGAAAGATTGACTAAACTGGCTCAGCCAAAATCGGTGTCTATTTACTGTAATTATATTATTTACCCTGCTTTTTTGACAGTTATGTGATTTGGACGACCAAGAAAAAGGCTTCCTTCCTCCGCATTGCTATACGATCATGGTGATTCATTTCTTGCAAACTAGATTGAATTCACATGAACCTGTTTTACCAATTCTACATCAGATACCTAGAGTTGGAAAGGACCGATTGTTTGCCAGTAAGTTCAAAAATATTTATTACTACTTTTTACACGATTAGTCATTTATTTCGCTGCCCCATTTTGGAGGAAATGTCAACATTAACATTATTGTAAACTGATAATTTATAAAGCTGCTGAAGAAGCAAAGCGACATTGGACCTCGTCGAACAAACAAAATGTTGGGGAATTATGGTTGGCCCTGTTAAATTATTATTCTTTGGAGTTTAATTATAAGAACCGTTTCGTCAGTATCACCCAGGACTACACTGTGATTCCAAAGGAAGAAAAACAGTGGAACAGGAAGTTGTGTATAGAAGGTATTTTTTTTAAATCTAATTGTAAATTGTGCAACCAAATCCGAGTTTATCAATGTTATAACACCTAAAATATTTAAATTCTAGATCCCATCTTGCCAAAGTCGAATTTATCTCGAAGCGTGACAAATAACAAAATTTTCGACTACATAATTGACAGAATAAAGCTAACTTACCAGTATTTTGGCATACCGCGAAAAGAGACGGGTCCTTTGTATGAGGGAGCCATTTCTAGGCGCGACGTTTCTAGTGACGAAATTTTCCATGTTGTTATTGAAAATACTAAACCTACCACAAGTCAAGCTCTTCAGCGCATGGTACGTCAAATTCAAACCGTGGAGCTCGAACCAGAAAATTCTGACGATGAAGAGCAAGGATTTAACTGGAACAAAGCTCCAATTCCTGAGAATGAAGTACGAATGGTGAAAGCTTACTTCCGTCAAAGTACGTTAAATTTGGTCCATTCGGAGGATACTAAGAAATTCCGGGATGTGCTTTTTAAGAAGCAGTACCATTACGAGTTCGAAGTGGAGAATTTTAGCGATGGATCTGTAAGTTTATCCTTTAGTTTTAGCGTAATTGTAAACATGCTGTAAAACGTGTAAAATTCTAAAACGTATGTGTGCTTTTAGCTGCCTCCAATGATTTGTAAATCATGTGGTACAGAAGGTCATCTTAGGATCAGCTGTCCAGAAGAAACTGTCCCTCCATATTCAACAGTGGAGTATCCTACACCATTGACTTTAAGTCGCTTAAATAGTGCAGTTGCTGTAAATTTTGGTATGCTATTATTTGTAATAGATTGTAATTATAGTTTTCACACAATTTTGTGAGTATTGAGGGTCTGAACGTTTTATTGTAGATCGGGAGGCATTAGATAGTCGTGACGTCAGCATAAGAACTCGCATTGTGGATGAGGTTAAAGCTATCCTACTACCTGTTTTTCCAAATATTTGTTTAACTCTGTTCGGATCTACATTCAATGGGTTTGGCATGCATTCATCAGATGTGGACATGTGTTTGACTTTTACTGATGTGGTCATACCCCCTGGTGTAAGTTGAAACTGATTAAATAAAATGATATTTATTTTCGTTGTATTAGTCAGTGTCAAACATGACGAATAACTTTGTAAATTTAGGAGCGTGGAATTCGATGTATTGACGTGAATGATGTACTTGAGAAGGCTGTAAACACTCTCAAAGCTTGTGGAAGAATGGTTGACGTGTTGTCAATTCCTTCCGCTAAGGTTCCTATCGTAAAGTTTCGTCATTTGGAATACAAGCTTGACGGGGATGTTAGCTTGTATAACAGACTATCAATTTACAACACGGAGCTTCTAAGGATATATGTAGATCTGGATAGTCGTGTGGCTGTGAGAACTTAAAACTACATGAAATTACCCTGATAATTCTTTAAAATTCTTTGTTAAAGCTGTTAATTTACGTTTGTTATCAATTTTTTGTTAAATATTTTAGCGTCTGGGATTGTTCTTAAAGAAGTTGGTAAAAATATGTGATGTCGGTGATGCGTCAAAGGGGAGTCTTTCATCCTATAGCTACATCTTGATGCTCATTCACTTTCTGCAAAATCATGCTGTTCCGGTTTTGCCGGTGGTACAGGAGGTAATTGCGATTGCGAGCTGTGAAACATGTCTATTGGTGTATTAGTATATGTAATTTCAATTTCTGCATGACTTGTTTTTTTTAGCTACATAATCCAGAAATGGGGAACTTTCATTGCGACGGACACTACATTAATTACCATGAGGATGCTAATGTCATAGTAAGTCATGAGTAAATTCCAGTTAATACCAGTTATTTATTCTTTTTTACTATTCTTAATGATTCAAATCTTAACATGTCGATGCAATTATAATCAATGCAGGCTAAGTCTTGGGATGGATACGGAAGGAACAAGGAGAGCGTTAGCCAGCTATGGCTTGCTTTTCTAAACTATTATGTGGAGAAGTTTGACCATGAAAATTACATCATTACTATAAGTCAGTCGACACCGCTGACCAGAGCCACCAAATGTTGGTATACTGAAGGAATTGCGATTGAGGATCCGTTCGATAAAACTCATAACTTGGGATCAGGTCTCACCCGAAGAAGTATGTTTTAAATGAGTACGATTTTACAAAAGGCTGTTAATTGATACCGTTTGCTAACACGCTGTTCATATTTATTTTCAGTGAGTGTCCACATATTAAAAACGATGCAGAAATGTCGTGTATTCTTTCATCGGTCAACTGATCATTTGAGAAACGACGCTAACTTTGTAGAGTATTATTTAGACGTAAGGCAAGTTAGAGACGGAAATCCTCCTATTGATCGCCAGTGCAGACTTTGTTATCGCATAGGGCACTACGCAAGAAACTGCACTTATATAAATAAACGTGACGACGATGAGGCACAACAGGGTCATCAAGAACGGATTCCTCCATTTGCACATGAAGAATCTCCAGCAATGAGCAACGGGACTGTACAGCAGCGGGTGATGGATAGGGTTCCACCTAATTTTACTGTGAAGGAGAAATCCCCGGTAAAGATGCCACCAGTCCAGCAAAAGCCTCTACCTGTAGCACCAGTGAAAGCACCAGTGAAGCAGCTTCAATACCAAAATAGTCCATGGCCTGAAGTGACGGTAGTGGAACGGAATTTAACTACTCCAAATTCGCAAATTGGGAACGTCATTGCATCAACTCCTGCCGCCCGTACCGTAATTCGGAAGCCCGAAGTAATTGCACCACCCAAGTCTCACAATGATGCTACAGCCTTCATAACGCATAGTCTTAACGCATTAATTCTACGTAGTCGGGAAATGGAAGAGGCTGCAAAGAATACCGAAGCCAATAAACCAGTGAAAGGTGAGCTGTCAAAACATTTGTAATCAAATGAATTGCTTTTCGTTAATGAATATCAGTGCCAAGTATCTATAAAGTTGCAATGAATATAAAATTGAACTTTGTTTTTCAATTTACAGAGGTTGTTTTCTTTGGTGATATTGGGAGTCCTAATGCTGACGGGGAACAGATTCAAGCAATGCTACAAAAGAACGAAGGAGTCACGTTTACATTTGATTTGGCACAACAGCAACAAATGGAGGGAGTGAATGTGGAAGGACTTGCAACCTCTACCGACGTCGGGGTTAATAATCACGCAGTGGGAGGCCACGGAATGGTCCAGCCTCCACCAGGTTTTTGTCCTCCAACCAACATGTACGTTGGACCTACTATTCTCCCTCCTGGACATGCAATGCCGTATTTACCAGAGCAAGCATCATCCAGACCTATTATCGCAACTCCACCTGGTCAGCCGCAGCCCTATAACATGTCTATTGGGATACCCATGCAACCACCACCACAGCATCCTCCTCAGCAACAACGACAACAGCCAACAATCGCCTATGGTCATAATACTCCTCCAACTGGAATATCCTTACCATTCCAACCTGTGATGCAACCTGTTGCAGCCGCTCCTCCTTTTGAAACCAGACCGCAACTTGTAAATGGCGAAAACGTGGAGTTACCACCGCAGGTTGGTGTAACCACTGCGCCTCCACCCGGGTTTGCTCCGTTACCACCTACAAACAACAATTGTCTACCGCAATCTACTGAAATGTTACGCAGTTACCCAGCGTCTCCATATCCAACAGTACCTGCACCGGTCAGCATGTATTCCATGGCACCAGCAGGGGGAATGGGCTATCAGCATCTACCTAATAATAATAACTACACACCAGGAGCCTCATCTGTTGTTGCTGTCACAGAAGCAAGTGAAAACGTAATAAATTATAGACCTATTGATGGACCTGGGGGAATTCCTGCTCACCTAGGAGGAATAAATTTAATTCATCATCCACAAATGGGACAACATTTGGTTTCAAATTTTCAACCTCAAATGATTCCTGTTAACGCTGTAATTCCTAACGGTCAACCAATGGAAAATGGTGAAGTGATTGAGGCCCAAGCCGGTTACCCAAAGGTTACGTCAATGGCGGGTGAATTGCCATATAACGTTGACTACGGCGGTGGTCATGCTGCTTCAGGGGTGATGCCAGGTGGAAACACCCCCGTCTCATCATATGGTTTGTCTCTGTCACAGGCACATCATGGTCCCGTCGTTAGTGCTCTGCAAATGCAGCATACATTACAGATGCAAAGTGGTCATGGTCATTTCCATCATCACATGCGACCAATTATGGCCATAGGGAACTATCATCACGGATCTACGTACACAATGCATCCACCAATGCATCCTTCTCACGGGATGGGACACGATAATATGGTACCCATGAATCCCGATTCCGCAATGATGAACCAGAGCGCTGTAGAAGTTAAGCAATTAAAGTAAGTAAACTGATAAAAATGAGGACATTCCATGTGATGATCCAGACATATATGAATTTCAAAACGATTAGAACGAAGATTTCGTCGTTTTTTCTGTACCCTAACATAACATATGTATCTAGAAATAAGTTATATGTTTGTCAGTACAATTAAAAAAAATCATCAATTATAAGTGTAAGTTATTTTAAAAGTTTCTTGATCTTGAGTGTAATTTTTTAGGTAAAAGCAGCACATTTAAATTTTGATTAAAAATATATTAGTGACCTGATGTACAAGACTAACTGTATGGAGGTTTTTGGTACAACTGACGCCTACAACAACAACAAAAAAATGCTGTCCCAAGAAATCAAAACTAAAAATATGAAAATTTAAATCATACTTTTAACTGGTTCGTATGCGGACATTTATTATATGTACATAACATTTAATCGTTGTATCAGCGAAGAGAGTTGAAAATAAAATAAAACATTGTAAATATTTATATTCCATGATATTTCATTGGATGCATATAATGATCCCATGAATATTATATTATTACAACATATTATATATCTATATATTTCTGTACGGTTTGGAGTATATTGGGAAACGATGATGATAAAAATTGTTTTGATAATAATAATAATTACAAGTATTTTTACTGGCATTCTCGACTGGAAGTGTAAAACTATTAATATTAGCAGAAACGATTTATAAAATTATTGTATATATATTATTACTATGATTATTGTATTACCTTTTACCTATGTAGTATATATAAAGTGTTTAAAAATGAATGATAAAAGGAGAAAAAAAAGTTAACGTTTTTTGAACAATTCAACTCAACAGTGCATAATCATCTAATGCCATGTCATGTCATACCTATTTCTATATTTATACATTATTACTTATGAAAAATTATACGACTATTGATCAACAACATCAACAACAAATTTCCCAAGTCCACTTTATACATATATACATGTTGTACGTGTACGTCATGTAATACCTGTAATCTTAGATATCATACATATTTGATGAAAACTATATACTATTTAGGAAATGTTGTTTATTATAATGTTATTTGAATTTGAATATTCATCAGCAGGCTATAGCATAGCATACAAATATTGTATCTACACCATTTTTGTATTTTTAGTTGTTAGACCACACAACGTTTGCTAAAAGAAAGTTGTCTATACAATGGGGAGAAAGCGGATGAGAGTGCAACATAATTGGTCAGTCAGTCAAGTTCATAGTTAACATCACGTCAACAACACCTTATTCTTATAGCACCACGTCGATCACAAATAAATATATATAAAAAGTTGCTTGCAGTTACACTTTGAGTAGTCTTGTAGCCTTCAGCTTTGTATTGTAATAATGTTTACATTGGATGCGAAAAATGATATTATTGTTATATTATCAGTAAGTAAGTATGTGTTTAATTATTATGATTACTAAAAATGTTTCTAGTTCCAGATTATCATGAGGATCATATTATCATGAAAGTGTTGTTTAGTTGAATTTGTAGAAGGGGTGTATTCTCAAATCATTAAAAATAAATAAAGATTTCTTCTATTGTGCATCAATGTTGTTTGAAATAGTACAACTCTTCATTTTATTTTTATTTTTTCAACATCAAAAAATTCAGATACACAATAAAATAATTACTGAGATACACAGTAAAGTTCATGTATGTATACACATAATAATAACGATAGTAATAATTAGTTGTATAACTGTATTGAGTTTTATTATAAAATACCCAGTAAATAGTTAAGTTATATATAGAACGATTAAAATCGAATATTTTTTCATTACTCCAGTACATATATATATATATATATGTATATGTTAATGTTCCAACATTTACTATTGTCACAGACAAACAACTTTACACAATATAACATACGTACATACATAACCGTGTAACTTATTATTATTATGCACAAGAGAAAAATACGCCATACGAGGCAAAAATACACAAGACATCCCTGTACACGTAGAGATGTTTAACAATAAGTATATGGCAAAAAATTCAAACACAGTCTCTTTATTCCTTTTCTCAAAAATATCTAAAAAAAATGAAAGATAGTTATGATTAACCTAGATTATCCGTTGAATCACACTCTTCGATATATATAGTCAAGTAGCACTAACTATTTCACTATTTCTGTTTAGCAATTTTGTGTGTAACATGGATTTTCAGTTCGCTGCATCAAATATTTCACGAGCAGCCAAGAAGTTTTCACTGATATGCAGGTACTTTCACCGTAGAGTATAGAGGAGGTCATCATTATTGATTGCAATCCCTGTTGAGTTGGGTGTCCGACCAGTTTGCAGAGTTAAATAAATGTACATACCTATTTGTTGTTTCTTTGCCTCTATAGTAAAACATAAGATGTGGAATAGTTAGCGCTACCTTTCACTCAGCTTCCTTGCGCCGATATATTGATGGAATCATTTCCAAAGGAGAAAGTCAAGACGTTTACGGTTTGGGGCATGCAGAAATCATAATACATATATAGATATTCCCACTTGTCACATATGTCTATGTGGTATAATTCTTACATTATTGATACAATTGTTACCACATAATCATCATCCCGTACAACTTGGGGTTTCTCATTAGGAAGCGATCCCAATATACAAATATTTGCTTACACAACATACATAATGATGCCTAATTTTGTAGGCATTCCATAGTCATTTTGAAACGTTACAATTTCATCACAAAAAAGTAATTGGAATTCATTCCAGTTGAGTTTTTTTTAGCATATCCTACCCTGATATACAACAATACTACCTACTACTATAAAAGTACATTTTGCTATATACGTGTGTGTTGAAATAATATATAGGTATGATCTCCCTTAACTGACGATAACCTAACTGTATATAATAATGTCCCCATGAATAACAAAAAATTCTAAATATCTACAGCTATTTTTCTAAATTAAAACCCCTATTGATTATTATTATTTATCTTAATAACAGTACATTTAGCAAGAATCCAATTTACGAAGGCACTGCGGAATCAATATATATATATATATATTAAGAATAATACAACATTTTTTGTTGCCGAAACATCGCCATTTTTAGTATTTTAGCACTACTAGTATGTATCTTATTCATATAAATACAAAAATAATATTTAATCATAACTTATTTATTAGAACATTAAACCGCGTTGTCGGTGAAAATCTATGCAATCAGAAAAACTCAAGTAAACATCACTTTTCTTTTCTTTTTCACAAAAAAAATCTTACTTCTAATGACACTTGATACGTACCTATGTATATTACTCTAATAACACAACAATTCGTTTATCTACAAATGTAAATTACTCAGATTAATACATTTGAAATTTGCGGCAACTAAAATTTCCAATAGGAAAATTGAAGATGTGGCACAGTTGAAAATCTTAGAAGAATTGTAATTATGTATATTGAATTAAAATCCTAATTGGCATTATATTATCTGCTGATACAGATTCCATATATTTGTATGCCCAAAGACGGTTGCGTTTACTTTAGCTGGCTGCTTGTTCTTCTTTGTTTGCGTGTGCCACACGTATATCTAAAAAGAATGAAATATAGATTCAGTTAAGAGGAAACTGCTTTCCCGTCTTCGCTCGTGCCTGTGACAGGACAGGCCGGAAATTAACCCAAATAATAATCACATCAACCACACATGAGCGGAGATGGGAAATAAAATTAGGTGCATGAACGCTATTGCATAGGTAATACCATGATATAACTTGGGCAATGCTTAATGCTTGCAATAATATCAAAGGATGTCAAATGCATGTATAAATAGGTATACACTTACTTTGGTACAATTTTCCGCCTTTGCTTCAATGTCGCTTAGAGTAATATTTAAGTTGCGTAAAAAGCCATCCTCTTCATATCCTGGAGCGAACGGCATGGTCCCTTTAGGGTTCTATTATTTCATATAAAAATCACCAAATAAAGGTAATAAAGTAATATTATACATTTTCCAGGTGTGCTCGTCAAGAAAATTATGTAGGTCTTACTTTCAAAATCATATTAACAGACACTGCAAATCCGGCCATATCAACGGGAAACCTCCGATTAGCTACCCACCCATCATAAAAACCGGTTACACGACCATTCTTAACTATTGGAGAACTCATACCATAGCTCGTCAAAAGACCCACTGGCCACATGCCGATTTTCTTGACGGAACGAATCTGCAATTGAGAAATTCATGAGTTTATATTTATGATGATAATCAGCATTTGTGATGAAATAATATGCTTACTATATTCTTCATTTAAAAAATACATTTTTTTAAATTAGCATTTAAACAACAAGCTGATAACTCAAGGTTACTGATGATTAACATGTATTTTTTTATAAAATAGGAGCGATCAATAAATACTCTAAATTAGCGTTATCAATACTCGGACCTCATGCAGATGCTGCATCCGCCTAAGATTACGCAGCTGCACTGATCTCTTGGATTAGTAGGCAGTGGCAACGTTTTGATGACATCAGCAACCAACTCAAATGATGGATTTTGAACTATTTTGGGATCTGGTCCCTCCTTAAATATGCTTTTCATCAGCTCTGGCTTGTGTCGTAGCCATAGGTTGTCTTCATACATAAATGGAATGACGAGCAAGTTGGAATTTTCGTTTAGTTCATCTTCAGCATGCTCTGGCAGTACGTGACACTTGCATATGTATTCCATTTCCACGTTGTTACGAATATGAGCTTGGATCAACTTACTTTGGAACGTTATCTTGTAAGGGATGCCATCATGTTGGGTCAACTGTACCGTTTCAGTTAGATATCCCACACCGCGTTTTTTTATATCCGCGATTGCGGCATACAACCCGTCTATGTAGCAGTGCTCAACTAATTCCTTCCATAGTTCTTTTGAAACAATTGACATTGGCCTAGACAATGAATATTGACCTCGGAACATGTATGACGTCATTTGCTTCGTCTGCATGGCAATCAAATCCAGCGGTGTCATCTTTGCGTCTTCCAGTAGTAAACAATTGAAATGGAGCCTGGTCCGAAGATAGTAGAACATTGGATAGTGTGTCCTCTCAAATACTGGGTACAGATGATGAATGTAAATAGCCAAGTCAGGTAGTTTGCTCATGAAAGCCACCAGCTTCAGTTCATGCAGTTTTTCGAGGTGCTGGACGGACTTGACTCGGGTGCCATGTATGGTATTCGGCATCATGATATGCGTCGTTTCATGCAAATATGGAATAGGGAGACAGCTCAAAAACTTTTCCTCAGTGCAAATAATTCCCAGTGCATCGAAAAGGTCCTGAAATTCCTCCGCACCCCTTACAAGAATGCATTTATCTTCTTCAGTTGCTGCTGCTTTAACCAGCAAGTCAATACCTTTTAGTCGCCGATATTCACCTGGTTGGCCAGGAACAGGTAGGTTCTGAGTCAATTTTACATCAATTGTATGAAACAGTAAACATGCCGGGTACACATTATGTACGTACTCATCAAGATGTGATGGTAACAATGGCATCGTTGGCAATAGTTTAAGTGGTGGACGTGGCTCATCAGTTGTCTCTTGGGCTTTGTCAGCTGACGAAGCCTTCTTTCCTGATTTCCTCCTTCCCATTTTGTGGTCACACTTATTTTTATTCAGTAATCTTTCAATCAAGAAATCTGGAACCACTTTAAAAACTCCTAATTCTATTTTAATCTACCAGGTTAACACTTCTTCAAAGTTTAAAATATCAACTATAAAAACAAAAACCGATGACTGAAAAGCAAGGTAATTTAGCCCAGCTTCCAATCTCCTCTGTATTTTCTTCACGGCGTGGTTGTACTTTATTTCTAACCTCCAAAAAAAAAGTTTAAACAGCTGCCACGTCTTGTATTGTACAATTTAATTTGTGACAAAATTAAGCAATAAAAGGTATGTGTACAATTAAATTCGATCTTAAATAGGTATATGTCATAATGTGCAATAAAACAAATAACAATTGACAATAAAAAATTACAAATACTTTTTTGTTTGTTTTTTATCATTCTTCCAATCTACAATTAGTACAGTCGTCTCTTCGACTTCACGCTACCTACACTTGAGGGGTTAGCATATCCTTTTTGTGTAATAATTTTTAGTCCCGCAATGTGAAGTTAGCAAAATGGAACTTCATCAACCAAGATTAATATTTTTCTACTGCCCAATTACACATTTCATTCTGATATGTTACATTTTTTTTGGCACTTCCATAATATGACTAATATTTACACACATATTGCATATACAATACCAACAACTCCTGCTTTTTATATTGCATTCTTTGATCGATTATGAGAAGATGCGTTATATTATGATGACGAACTTTGAACTTACTTCATCAAAAAGTCTGAGATCATAGGTATTATCGTCATCCGCAAAGTAAATTACTCCGTTAGCATCTACAAAATTTTGTCGTACCCACTGCAGTCCCTTGTTGCGATTCGACACTCCACGAGCTTTTACCTTCCTTTTTTGTTGCTCTTTGGGCATTGGTGCTGAAATAAATGAACAAGTAATAACAATCAATAAATTAACAAAGAGAGAGAGAGAGAGAGAGAGAATGTATCAAGAGACCATTATTAGGTACATTACCATTCTGCAACAACAATACGGTATTTAAATCTTAAATTATAAGCCAACAGTTTGCATATGAAAGTTACTAAGCATACCTAAATGTGATGCAAGTGTAATGCGGAGCATAAAAGTTCAGTAACACCATGTGCTATGATTGAATTAAATAATTGTTATATGATATACATACCATGTTGGTGCAACAGGTGTCACATTGCAAGTGCATTTTTATTAAATATTAAATCCACAAAGTGATCGTGTTCTGAAATGCATTTCCCTTTGACTTATCTAACAAAAGATACAAAATAAATTTTAAAATGCGTTAGCTGCCATATGTAATTATGCATGTACACATTTCAATCCTAGATTTGCACGGGAATGTCTCCATTCTTTCACGATATTTCTTACGAACTTTCATTTTTGCGATATTTATATGAGAATTATATCAACAGTACTAATTCCTTAAATTATCAGGATACATACTTTAGGCAGTCATGTTTTTCTGCTTGCTTTAAGAAGAAAGAATGAATTGACTGCGTTGGAAAAAATAAACGTGCTGGGAATTCAGTGGAAGTGAGATTTTTAGGGGTACTGTGAGACAAAGAATATATCCACAAAAAAGGGCAATATGATGCGAGTTTTTAGTGACTTTCTTATTTTCAACAAAAGTTTCACCGAATTAATCTGTAAGTTTACTTTAAATACCATATACGACTCAACGATATTATATACTGTGCACGGCGTAATTCAAGAAGGGAAACAAAGTAGATACATAGGTAAGTACATATACAGTGTGCATGCAAGTTGAAGGATTGATGTGATTGTCACAAATTTCAATTTGTATCCAGATTTAAAGTAAAAATAAATTCCTTCTCAAGTAATATCACATTGCATGCCCAAAACTTGTAAGGATATCAGGTACATGTTTCTTATCACAGCAGCAAAATGTTCAAATTGAAAAGGAAAATCGAAAAAAAAAACAATCTAGTTTTTACCAAATGGTAAAATAATGTTAACCACAATGTAATATTTGATTTTAAGTGAAAGGATGAGAAAAAATCAAAAGAATTGCAAAAGTGCCAGTTTTCAATTGGAATTTCAATAATCTCAACATCTATTTGAATTCCTTTCACAGAATGACATCACATACCAGCATACTTTTGTGACTCCTACTACAGTAAACAAGCTCTTTGGTTATATAGCTATCTCATGTATTACATGCGTACGTACATATTCTACAAAGCTATTCCTTGACATAGGTTCGGGCTTCCATGAAAACACATGTTTGTGATGTAGCTGTTGCACATATGGCAAAAAAACCATGTTCCATGCAATAGTATAATCGGAGAAGGGAATATTTTCTCCCCACTTTTTAGCTTTGAACATTTCATGTTTCATAAAATATTTATAAATGGTCCAAACAATGTAAGAGTTGAAAGGAAAGTTCCATAGAGTTGTATGACAAAACGTAATTCCATTGGTAGTAAATAAAAAAGTGTGACTGGAATTTGGGTCACGGGATATGTGACATTTAAGATTTTACCGTACAAATTTTTAGCAATCCTCCACTCATTCGTTACAATGAAAGGTTCTTGTATCTTGCGCTTGTTTGCGAGCTAATGCCACGTGCATACAGATATACTAAAAATCTTTATTTAAGGAACCTCAAAGAAATTTATGCAGGGATTTTTTTGTGAAATGTCCGATAAAACTGTTATAAGTGAGTTAGCACAAGAATGGAGTTAAATGGAAATGAGGACTTAAATATGTCCCTGTCCTGCTGGGTTTCCGGGTGCGTATGGTTACCCACTACTTATAACTGACCTTGTCGTATTTAATTATGGTATGTATGGATTTCCTGAGAAGAATTATAAGCCCTCTAGTTTAGCTAGCCAACGCATGTTGGTAGGAAAATACCAGGAAGCTTCCTGAAGAAAAAAAGGTATACTAAGTGGACACAGATCTGTATAATGTTATTCGCTTATTTTTCAACTGTAGATACAGCACAGAAAGATATCATATAAGTCGTACCAGCATCATTATCTGTCTATATAAAACACTAATAGTATTTCTGTTAGAACTGCATTACGGGATTTGTGTACACGTGATTATTGACTACTACTTCGTTTTTGGCATCATTAAAATTAAATAGGTCTGAGATTTAAAAGTGACAGTTAAAAAATAGGGAAAATGTTCTGTAGAAATGGCAATGTTTGAAACGCTGTCCCCTTGTAAATTTTTTGTCATTAAACGTGTAACTGTCATCATTATACCTAACTCACTCTTCCTCCTTCATAATAATTTAATAGAGACACTGAGTGCTTCAGGTTTCCCGGTTCATTGGTTTTTATTGTCAACATCAGTATTCGCCACTGCGCTGGAAATATATTGAGAGCGATGCCCAGTGAAAGTTTTCTTTTACTTGATTCTACTAAGAATTGTGTAACTCATTGTGCATTCCCTGTGCAATTATTTGATTAATACTTGGAAGCTAAAAAAGAAAACTAAAAGCATGTTCTGTAGCTACTTCCTCACAAACTAGTAGAGACAACTCACCACTGAATACAGTATGTCTGCAACTAGCTAACTAAAAATGATAAAATGTTGGAAAGTAGCAAGTAAGAAGATGAGAAAATAAATGAAAAGGAATGATGATCCCCAACAACTTTCTTAGAGAAATTTATACTCAATCCGTCCGCTATTTGCTCAAATACTTCATAATAATCCTAAGTAGACATGTATGTTTGTTTCTCCCAAGCGGAGGAAAGGACTTTTTGTGTTTGTAATAGCAGGGGCACAGAGGAAATTTTCATTTCACCCCGTAAAAGCAAGCTGATATATGTTGACTTACCCAGCATATGAAGAAACTTGACATTAGTTCTTCGGAGAAGTGCTGCCACTTGTGGGTTCAGCGTCTCAGCGTCTTCAATGACAAGCCACATGATGGATGGTACATGCATAAGGGTTTGAGCCAGTCTTGTTAAATCCGGGATTTGTTCTGGTCGTTTGTACGTTGGTGTTATGATGTAGATCGTCGGCAGCGTAGCAGAGTCACCTGAAAAGAATACAAAATTTACAATAAATTTTGACTGGCTCTACACTGCTGCTCTCAGGAACAATACCAAATGGTGGAAATGAAGCCAATTTTGTTAATAAACAAACAAAGTTTTGTTTGCTTACTTGTATATACTCAATTGTCATTGTAATCCACTCGACATGCAACACACGTACTTACTTTCATTTTACACAATAAAAACCAGTTCAAATTTTTTCTAAATGCAATCTGATTGTAAACAAAAAAAAAGTTAATTTGATGATAAGATGACGATGTTGTTGGGGTAGCCCGAGACTACCCACAAAATATATCTAATGAGCAATGCTCTTCACACGTACTGGTTAGTTTTTAAGGGTAGTAGTCATTGTACAGTAGCCCCAATCGGTTTTTTTTTATATCGGAGATTGTGTAATTTAACATCCACTGCCGCTACTGCTGCAACCACTGCTGATGTTGTCTGCATGCTGTACTTCTTTTTCTGCTAACATACTAGCTTCTCTAGTCTCGTTTACCGGAACAGGAAGAGCGAATGGATACACTTACAACTTACAGTAGTAAGACCATACATATCTACTTGAGTAAGACATGACTAGACTGTAATAAAAAAAATAATAATATCGACAAGTTTATTCTTGCCCAGCAGTTATTTAACGGCAATAGGAAAATCTCTTTCGACAGGAAAAACTAAATCGGATGCGTTACGTAGGGAGATGATTTAGAAGGAAAGGACAGAACCCGACGTAAAACATGTAGGTATATAAATAGTATCATATATAAACTGGAAAAGAAGACGAAGCATGAACTGTGAGACGATGAGAGTGTGTTTACCAAGAAGTAAATACTTTCAATTGAAGATGATAATGGGCACACAAACGGAGATAGGAAACGGAACTACCACTAACCTCCCCACCACGCATGATAGCGTTTCATGCTCATGTCTCTACAACATTTTTACGTGGACAACCTAACAATAAGGTTATACTTTATACATACAATGCACTCACACAGAGTGGTAATGTTTCAAGAAGAAGAAGAAGGTCGAAGCAGGTTGATTTTTGCTGTGCGTGGCGTGTGTGTGATATGAATGATATGATGAGTGACTGTTATTATGGTTTCGCTTCATACTTACAAAACGGGAGTCGTCCCGTATGGAATACATAATATCCATCATGTACCTTTAACAAAGGCTTATCAAGTTACCATTTTGATTCTGCACTACTGCTGCTTTTTCTGCTTCTTTTCCAGATTCAGCTTGAGGGCATTACACCACGAAAATGATGATGGTAATATGACGCTAATGTGCAAATAGACTACACAATATACATTTCTACTTTAATATTCGGCTTAATAAACGGGAAAGGTTATTTATAATAAAACCTATTAAGCGATTAAAATAAGGATCGTAATGCTACTAGGTTAAAGCCCTAATGCTCTAGTATTGTTGTACCAAATTTGGTACAAATCAGTGACTGCTTATAGCTTTTATATGATTTTAGCACCCCTGACGGCAGCGCCATGAACTTATAGCGCTGAAAATCTATACAGATCTATTCCTCCATGTGAAAAACCTATACATACATACGGCCAACAGATATGATCTCCAATCTTATAAATGTGATACGATCCTTAATAAATAGCATCACATAGCCAGCCACTACGCAGCGTAGTCTACGCTACTACTTTACCGACAAGTCTTATCGCTTTAATTACAATTGCTGTTTGACGTAATTGAGCATTCCACATCATGTCATCATAGTTCATATTGGTTTTGAAAGGTGTCATTTCCACCATCACTACTCCACCGAATTATTCTCTTTTTCTCACTTCATTTCCCTTCCTGGCAAGTAAAATGAAATGTTGAATGGCTTATTTAATAATAAGTAAATGAGAAGCCATCACCATCACCCAACGACATCATATCCTTGCGTTCCCTCTATCTGCAATGTTAATTGGTGTTTTACCAACAGCTTTGTTGTAGTTTCTTTCTGCATAAATGAATGAGTAGAGAGAGAGAGAGAGAGAGAGAGAGAGAGAGAGAGAGAGTCTATGTGTATGAGAGTTTATGAATGAGTAGAGAGAGAGAGAGAGAGAGAGAGAGAGAGAGAGAGAGTCTATGTGTATGAGAGTTGGACTCGTGGGAATTACATAATATTGAAGCATACAGTAAATCATATACAGCGTATATGGTGATGTGTGATAACAAAATGTTTCTTTCTCTTTGTACCGCAACCACAACCTCAGGTATTGTCATTTTACGAAAGGTAGCTACTACTACTCCTGTCACTTACAATAATAATAAAAATAATAGCGCTTCAAAACCTTTTCTTTTTAAGACTCTAGGGCAATTCTCCAACGCTAACGCTACCTTTTGTGGTATGTAGTTTCCAGAGTACCAAAAAACACACTCGCTCACATTCAATTATTCATTCTTGAAGCTTTCATTACAATTTTCATATTGTTTTCAATAAAATGAATGCAAAATCGTGTAAACCCTTATTTTGCCCCCAAGTAATAAGGCTCTCCATGCACACACGCTACTACTGCAAAACTTTTCTTGTCACTTCTGCGGTCTATCTTCAAACTGACAATGACAAGCCTGTGTTTCATTCATTACACATAGTAATAAGTAGTAGTCCGTCCGTAGTGAGTACCAAGCACAGCTTTAATACAACATAGGAAAAAGTACCTATCAAGAAGAAGGAAATGAAGTAATAAGGTCCCTCTTTTAGCTCACGCTCCTTTGTTAGACGATAGCAGCATGCGATTCACTGCCCTTGTCTTTCGTAAAAATGTCATTCTACCACAACAGGTACTATTTATTTTCTTTCTTTCTGTCTACTATATAAAAAAAACTTGGGAGTTTTATCTGCTTGTAATGAACTCTGATGTCAGTCTTGTTGTTAGAATTTAAAGTAGTTTCCTTTTCATCAAAATACATTTCTTGTCATTATATGCATTTATATATTTTAGCTATAATTATACAATACTCTACTACTCTGGATATTGCACACAACAGAACAAGAGGATGTCAACAAGGTAGAGTCAGTCTATTTCCTGCAGAGTATACAGACTCTATGGGAAAATTTGCCCACATTTTTGTTGTCATTGTACTTGACCATATTGTCTCTAAAACTTCTGCAGAGCTTATCAATGACGTGTTTTGTTGTACGTGTGTGGTCGTGGTGCTGCTGCTGATAATGGTATGGTGGAATAATTGTTGTGTGCATGTCAATAGTAAGTTGGCTTGCTTTTGCGTGACATAACTTTTAAACGTCTTCCCCAATTTTCCACAAAACAGATGACATAAAACTATAGCAAACTAGCAGAAAAAAATAGAGAATGACACGCATTGTTCTATAAAAAAACATCCTGGCTTTTGTACTCATTTTCTACGTAAAAGTTGGTAAAAAATATCATGTTTTGTGTAGGTCTTTCATAAAAAACATTGCATGAAGTGGCATACTCAAAACACAATAGTATATTACTCGTATATAAATATAACTTTTGTGAATATACATAAGTGAGAAAATCTCTAGCAACCTCTGCATTCCTTTCTTATATCCCTTTGTATATAAATCCACGCCTTGTCATCATCATCTACCCAATATCCAAATCCACCCACTCCTTTTCAGTTTAGTTCGTGCCCGGGCATGTCAACTGCTTTATACGTACTGGTACACTCACCACCACGCCATCAGCATCATTTCACTCCTCATGAGTTGAATTCTGATGAACTCAAGACTTGTAATTTATTACAAAGTAAAAGGCTTTTCACTTGGCTCATCTGTTTTAAATGCGTTTTCTCTACTTTACTTACAACATCAGCCTCTCTTTCAACTCAGACAGAGCCTTCTTTCATTTTCTCCATGCACTACCAAAAACTACCCAGTTGAGAAAGTTGGTCCTGTAATCTGTAACTAAAAGTTTGCCATTATTATCACTATGACTAGGACATGAGTTTTACTCACAACATGCATGCTTACAGATGAGGAGAAGGAGGACTCAAGATGACGCCGACAACCACACCGCCATAAACTACACACCTCTCATCATTCCAGAGAACAGATAACAACGACAATGATCACATTACATAGCAACCAATGTTGTTCAGGATGTTGACGATGACAATGATGATAGTGTTCGTTGTGTATGTGCGATGCGGTGGTGGTGAGGGTGCTGCTATGCTGGTCGAAAAATCAGTGACAACCAAACTCCCGTGACGGAGAACTCCCAAAGTAGGAAAACTCCCGTTGGAAGCATCAATATATGATATTTTAAACCTGTGTAATGTGTAAAACCCTTTAAACCATCAAGCTCAAATAGAGCATACAGTATTATGCATCTACCATCTTCACCAATCAATGTTTTCACCAATTTATTAAAACATACACCTTCAAGCGCTTGTACCGACGAATTTTAAAATGTTTTGTATTTTGGAATAATAATTTAGCATTAAATTTAAAAGCGTGTTGCGTGAGCACATGCATTCAAATACGAATTGGTGAAAACATTTTCAATTTGTTGACAAAGTATTAGTACTGATAGCTGTTTTGTATTGTGTGAAGTATTTTATTGGTTAAAACTAAATTAATCCATGTTTAGAATGACCGTTTCGGGTATTTTCAAAATTGGTGAAAACAGTGATGGCAGATGCATTGTATTGTATTTGATCATGATAGTATGGGGTTACGCATACGTTATATTACGCAGTTTTAATACCATATATTGCATATGAGGTAGTTTTTTATGCGGGAGTTTTCCGTCACGGGAGTTTGCCTGGAACCGGAAAATCATATATGTGTATTATGTAGCTGTATAGTGGACGGATAGTAATATTATTAAGTCTAATAATGTGATTTATTTAATTTTCAGGGTACTCCCGACAAAAAGGACTTTCTCTCTACCTTTTCCCTCATTCCTTCTAATTTTGTCTCTTCCGTTCATTCCATTGTAATCCTTCGCATATTCTGTTTATCCTCCCCTATTGTTATATTATACCGTGAGTGGTGGTGATATGTACGTATAAACGAGACAGGCTTTGTGGGTTTCATCATCTAAACAATTTGCACATTTAGTGGCAAGCTTTAAATGACTGGATAAAATTACAAAACCTAGTCACGGTGTTCGATATATGAATGCACAGTATTGCTCTTGCTAGCATATGCACAAGTCCAACTGTACAACTGTTTTTAATGGGCTTTACTTTTGAAAATATATACAGATACTTGGTTGTTATGATGTCTGCCTGTGCCTTCTATAGCAGCAGCAGCGGAAGTATTTTATGACATGCATACTTTACACATACAAACTCTCTCTTGAATTGCATTACATCACAATACAAAACACATTAAAGCTCATGATATTCAACCAACCCAATGGAGAATGTGATCTCATTACACTACTTCCCATTTTCAAGAGAATGATCATTTTCCGTACTAGTCGTCGATTCTCCTCGGACCATCCACCCATTTCTTCTGCCCGTGCATCTGGATATATGTGTGTTTGTATTTATTCATACTGAAAGAAAGCATAAAATATTTTTAGAAATCGGAATTTTACGCCAAACAGAAAAATAATACTAGGAGGACTTGTTCGTAGAGAGGACTTGTTCTTATTCCATTACTTTTTTTTTGATTCGTCACTTAAATTACTAAAAAAAGAAGGCTAAGGTCCTTTCCTTTTGTGATTCCTAAACGATTTGAACAGATCCATGGGCTAAAAGAGTTTACGTGGCGACGTAGCAAAAAAAAGGAGAGTAGGTCTCTAACAAAGAAGCGTTTTGTCGGGTTGCAGCAAAAAAAAAAAAAAAAGAAACCCAAGGAAAAGCTTAACATACCAGACCACCACTGCATTTGACGATTCATACGACGACATAAAATAAACCACCATGGTTATGCATATGTACGTACTTATTTCATTTCTATAAACGGAGATATTTATGTTCGGCAGTCGAGTCATAAATTCCAAAGGGAACTTTTCTTCAACTGTGAACAGGGAACCACCGGATTTGATATATGGCTGATTTCTGGAAACACCGCACAGTAATCATTAAGTTCGACCCAGCTTCATGCGTGCATGTAGGTACATTTATATGAGCGGTTGGTTGATATGACATTAATAAATAATGGTTTTACGACGATTTGAACAACAGGTTGAACTAGCTTCCTGTCTCCCGTAAACTTTTAGTTTTGGTAAAAGCGAGTATATAATGTATGGGTTCTATTTCTAATGGTGGAAGTGGGAACAACAAGTTATACCAAGTATTTCAGCAGCTAAACTCGGTATAAACTAGATTCAAAGTAAACCATGTGAAAGTCATTTTTTGATTGCTTCAACACAGTAGTACTTGTAAATCCATATCATTACATGCACATAATGCAGTTTATTTTATTGTATTGTGCTGGTTCCAGAACACATGAAATGGTTAACAAAATAATATATGTAATAGGTTTTGTCGATCGGCGGCATACTTTCTACCTTTGAATTGAAACTGTACATGACTGAGATTTAATTAGAGTTTCGGATAGAAAAACTTAATGTGCAAGTATATTGTAATGATATTTAACGGAATAACAAGTTGCATTAACATAAAAATTTAATGGCAAAGCGCAGAATATTAATTTGGTGTTTTTATAACGTGTGGCTCGTCGGTACATGTGACGGTACACTTGTTCTAGTTAGACAGAAATTGTTATTCATGAAAAATATTACCTGACCACCAAGTTTTTATTTTGTGCCAAAAAATTGAAAAGCCAGTAAATCACGTGATATCCTTTCAAAAATTACTCAAAGAAGCAAACATACCTTTTCCATGTACTTTGCTATAAAAAAAATCGTTCTCCCGCTTTCGATTGAACAGACCCACACAAGTCGCGGAGTAAGAACTGTAGAATTTATCGCATTGGTTCTGGGAAGAATACACAACGGGTTGGAAAGGTCAAAGAAGACCTACCTTGTAATTGTAAACAACACTTTGTCCCATACGATTTAAATGAAGCTCGTAGACCGACATTTGTATTTCTGAACCGTAATAATTGGTTGTGCATTCCACCCAATTGTGAATTTGGTAGAACAGCAAACAACTTGGCAACACATCCATTTAAAATATTACCAAAACTCCACCTTTTTTTATTTTTTCGATAGGATTAAATTTGTAAAGTAGGTTGTTGCTGGGCATAAAATATGTAAATATTAATGGATATCCAGGAATAATAATACTAATAACAATAAAAATAATAACATGCCATGGAAACATAAATATTTTTGTTCCTTGCGTTGCACTACTGCGGGCAGCCTCATGATATCCTCAAAAGTTGCGGAGAAAAATAAATTATACACTTTTGTCTCCAGTCAACAACCACTGATTGCATTTTTATATACGCAGCATTACACGTGCTTTTCATAAAGTTCTGTCCAGCAATAACAACGGTCTTTTTTTTTACTGACTTTTACAATTTTCTATAATTTCATCAGCATCGTAATATTTATATGAAAAAAAACTCTATAAACACCTGCCTTGTGTAGGTAAGCATTCTGCATAAATATAAGCACGCGCAATTTCCAACCATAACCACTCGAGGAAAAAATATGAAATAGAAACTGGTCAAACAAAAATGAAAGGACAACACATTGTATACAATTGCTGGAGTTGCTATAAAGAATTTTGTGGCTGTGTTGTTGTTGTTGACGCAGAGGAAGAAATAAAAAATCGAAAACCACGAGCGACACAAACAATAAGGTACAATAGCGTATGTTTAAAAAAAATAGTGAAAGCTTTTACCAGGTACTACAAAAGTTTTTACATCAAATTTTATATACTACAATGCATGCCATACTATTTTTTTTAACTAAAAACTAACGCACATGCACGCACACACTTACACGCATTTTGTGTGGCATACAACATTACTTTTTTTAGACTATGACTTATTTCAACGTGCGTGAATTTTATGTGTCATTAACCAAGTAATTAAATGACGACAAGGCTGGCTACTACAAAGTAAAGGTAAAGTTAAGCCAGCATCTATGCATGACTTGGTTAAGATTGTGTGCATGTCCACAAGGAAAGGTAGAAAGGAAGGAAAAGGAAAACTGCTGGCATCTCAGGAGCATACAAAATTAGCTTGTTAGTTTGGTGTTGCCCATATAGTCTAGTGCAATGTTGCTGGAAAAAAGATAAAGAACAGGCTTTGTGCATGTGAATGTAAAATGGTGAGCGACGGGCCATGCAGGCACAGAGAGGATATAAATACACGAGAAACTTTTACACAAACAAAAGAAAAGTCTAATTCCTTGCCATCACCTCCGCCATGACAAACTGGGCTGCTGTAGGATTTGTGGACTAAACCCTCCTGGTCTAATCGCATAACGGCAACACGCTAAATCTCTATAAAAGCTGAAAGTACATGAGGGACACATGCCGATTTTTTTTAAACGTTTGCTACTACCTCTTCTCTAAGGAATAATATGACATTCTCCAGATTGAGGACTGGCTAGTTTGCCATGTGAGGTGCATGCATCATGGAAAATTATTATTACTAAAGCGGATATAAAAAAACTCTAAAGGGAGTCATTGGTAATGAAAAATAAAGTAGGAGAATAACCTGTGGGAAAGGAGGAAAAATATGTATGTTAGAGAAGTAAGCAACTGTAACATTAATCACATGTGATTCCGGTTCCATGATAATAAATAATAATGCAACAGTAGAGCATGAAAAACAGGATATTTGAAAGCGCATATGTATTTATGTGCATACACAGTCTAGTTCAGCTTCAGACTAAAAACAAACTTGAAAGCTATTTTATTTGTAGGTACACAATTGTAGAGCTTTCCATTATAAGTAAAAAGAAAGCCATTACGAGAGAGGAGGGGAAGGGTACGCTAAACTTTACATATAAACATATTGTTATTATTATTTTACTTTTTCGACTTTATAACATGTTTTTTTTTAATTCAAGTTCTGCTGCCTATCAGAAATAAATAAAAGGGTAGAAATATATTAGTAGATACGTATCTACTAATATTCTACATATTTTTTGTAATTTGGAAAGATAAAATAGATTAGGATTTGATAGTTTCGTTTCTAGTAATGACTGGTATGTCCTGGTCATCCTACTTCTGATCACTACTACAGATACTACTATTTCATCATTGAATGATAATGGAAATGATTAAATTGAGTAGAAAAGTAGTAGGTATACTTTGTGTCAGTCGTAAAAATTTGACGACATGAAAGTGATAATATGGCAAGTAATACGGCACATGTATTTAATACTTTCCATTAAAGAAACTTATAGATATGGCAATGCGTATTTATTGTGTGATGCGGCGTGGCGTTCAAAAGTGAAAAGAGTGAATTGACCGGAGGAGGTTCACTTAAGCGAAAATGGATCATAATCATCCGCTCATGATGAACATGATGATGATGATGACGATCATCATGTTCATCGTCATCATTCTCACGAAAAAGCTCTTCTTTTTCTTGCTCATGATGCCCATTTGAAAAAAAAGAATGATAAAAAATAACAGTTTTTTCTCTTTTTCTTCTTCTTTTTTTTCTGCAAAGATCAAAATGCTTTTAATGCTCTTGTACATATCTTATGCCATTTCTATTTCTATCATCTTAAAATGTAGTAGTAGTAATGTGTTTTTTATACCGAGAGAGAAAGAGAGAAGCGTAATAGTTTTATGTGATGATGATGTTGATAGAGATGCCTACATACGTAGGTACCTACTGCGTAGGTATGTTCATATTTGTCTATATTTTATATCATGGGGAAAAATAAATATGTTCCGTTTATCAACCACTGAACTATTGCCTTCTAAAAAAAACCTCCAAGGTTTTTCTCACTCTGCCTTGTGAACTCACATCTATTTGGTTACAGATAACTCAACAAAATTGCGCTGAAGCACTGCTCTAATAATACTCCATGCAACAACAACGCGGAACATTGGAACAAAACTAGTAAGTAAATGGAACATATATAACCTATGGACAAAAACCGTTGATTTCGTTTTTCTTTCTTCTACTTTTTTTTACTCTATCTTTTTTTTTGCTGCCGGTCTCAATTTCGATAAAAGCCTTTTACGATCAAACCAGAACGTTGTTGTGGTGTTGTAGTGAGTGGTGGCTGGTTATTAGCAAGAAGAGTATATTTCGTCAAATATGTTGCAGTACTCACATTATTGATTCACTCATTCTCGATATAGCTTTGCAGTTTTTTTTACCGAAAAAATATAATAACTGCAAATAAATTGTTATAATAAAGCAGAAAACATTAATTTTATGGGTTGTTGCAATTATTTTTATTCAAAATTGTTGTCCGTTCTCATACAACAGTACACAAAAATACGAAGTCAACGTCCAAAATTAATACTGCTAATAAGCCGGGGATACTATAACAATGCCAAAAAGTAGCGGCAAAAGTACGCTCTCCTCTCATACATATATAAAAGGTTCATGTAATTGAACCATGACTATACATGACCATTACAAATAATCTCGTAAAATTGAAAAAAAATATATCACAATTTGGTTTGGTTGATTGACCAGTTTTCCTTTTCATGTTAACGACATAAATGTATAACTGGAGGAAATAGATTTACCAAATTAAAAGAAATAGTAGCGGGGCAGACTAAAAAATATATTAGCAATACAGCCATGCTTCTAAAGTATTTATTTTGTTGTAATTGCCTCCTTCTCAAACTCATAATTTACTTTATCTGCACCACTTTATAGTATTATTAACCATCCAATATTTATCCTTATTGACAAGGTAGGTATATGTACATATGTTGTATGTATGTATTTTTTTCCCCTGCTTTTATTTTATCTCGGTCAGTGTGGTAAAAAAAACTTGGTATTTTATGATTTTTTTTTGTATGCATGTGTCCGCATCATGTATCTAGGTTACTAAACATTCAGTAAAATAAGTTTGTTTGTGGGTGGTGTGTTGTTGTGACTAGTGACAGTAACAATAAAGCGTAACTGCACAACAAAACAGCCGACGACGAGCCGACACCCTTTTACCCTCTTTTTCTTTCTTTTTTCTCTCTCAAAATATTTCACTTGTAAAAATAAAAGCATTCTCATGAAGAAAAGGTTTTACTGTTCCCTTTACACATTCTTTTTTGTGTTTACAAATTTTTATATCGTTTGAATGCGCTAAAAGGCAAATATCATGTCATGATTTAACGAAAGAACCACGCCTCAAGAGGAATAATACCTATAGCTGGGCAAATTAATGGCCAAGTAAATAAACATTAAATCCCCAAAGGTGTGAGGAAGAAAAGCATGCAATAATAGTCTATAAATTACTCCACATAATATATTATATATATATATATTGAAGAAAAACAACAACCAGAGAGAAAGAGGGAATATGGACTGATTTCCTAATATCACTTCGTGTTCAAGTTAATGCTCATTGATTAGTACAGCAAATGGCAGCCACTTTTACATTTGCGCACAATAGTTTACTTATTATTATCATTATCATTAAGTATGAATTGTTTTGTTAGCATCATAATGGGGACTATATTGTATGTATTTATGTCTTTAGATTTCCATATGTTTACCATTAGCTCTCTTCTGATGGCCAGCTGTTTGTTCTCTTGAGGTTTACAAATTATTTGAAAGGAATCTACAAAAAAGTCAATGTGCACATATACTCAGATATTTATATATATATATACACATATATATATATATATATACATATATCTATATATTATATAGGAATGTATGTACATAAATATTATACATATATCTATCCACCCACATGCCAAAGATCAATCACCAAAGTTGAAAAAAAAAACTCTCACATTGGCAGAGTATTTTATTTTGTGATAGATGGTAAGCAGGTAAGTGCATTTTCTGCTAGTCTTTCTGATTGAGTGAAAGCCATATGGAGAAAGTAGCAAAGTACTTATGTGTATGAGTGTGTGGCTGAGAAAAAGACTTGTGGGAAATCTTGCGTGAAAGCAGCGACCAACCACTGCGGACAGATCTACTTACATTTTTTTGTTACTTTACTTTGTTACTCACTCACTTAAACCATTCCAGCAACACGATGCATTTTATTTTATTTTATTGGAAATGTGTGTTGTTGGTACTGCACGTGGCCAACAAACTGCTTTACGCACAGGAACATCAAGCAAAAGACACGGCTGTGTGGTGAGCCAAAACAAATATGAAACATATGCCTTGGTAGACAAACACATTGAAAATGATCCTACACATTTCGAATTCCATTCCACTACACGACCGTTTCTTGGTACACACATTGTTGTTATTTTACGGGCTAAAAAAATACTATTAGGGTTATTATATGACAAGGTTATATGACATGGGAACAACGGGGAAAACAACCTAGATTGGACACAGAAAATAAAAGTAGATGTTGAGCTTGAATGTCTTGTATGTCATGTCACGAGGGAGTAGTAGTAGTAGTATGTAAGCATGCAACGCACGACAATGTTGTTGACAGTTCATTTTGTTACAACTTTTTATACTCTTATAGTCTCAAGTGGAAAGACCATCAATATACTAGCATCCTAACAACATTTTTGACACAAGTTATTGCTCAAACCCAGGAATTGTCATGAACGAGAATTATTTGGAGTACTTAAAACGAAAAAAATAATATAATTTAATGTACGTACGTGTACGCAAATATGTTATCAGTGTGCATGCATGATAGTACGTATTATAATAATCTTACGTAGTGTGGAGCAGAGGTTTGTGTCACTTCGTATATTTTCCAGTACTCTTTCCGAGATATTGTGAACAATGGTGTCATCAATCCTTAGCATGATAGTTCGCCCGCTTATGCCTCCCAATTCCTCCACCGTCGTTTGCCCAGGAAAGCTGACCTGAAAATAAGAAAACAAGCAACATATATTCATAAATGCATATATTTGTTTTTGAATGGCGTGATTGTATGAATGGCTGTTTACTTTGGGCTTTATATATTACGTGTACGCTGGGCTGCGGAAAAACAAAGTATTTTTTCTCCATTTTCCCCCATTTTTTTTTTAGCCATTTTGAATACAGTGTGTCTCTGACGGCGATAACGACGAAGACTACAACAACGGTATTTTTTTTGTACAAAGCAAACAGAAGAATTGCTAGCCAACTCAGTCAGCTATATAGAGCTATGAGCACCTCTTTCTCTCTTTTCAGCTAACTGCTTTTATTCCCTCATGTCACACCATCACAATCATAAGTTTTACAGTAAAAAAAAATTCCTGACTTTGTGTACACTATAGTAACAGAAAACACGCACACATTCATTCATACACCCTTTATAAAATTATTTTTACTGAATCAGGAAGTGAATATAAAAGAGGGATAGAATGAGAGAGAGAGAGTGAACGAAAGGGGAAACAAAAAAATAAGGTTTCAAACCCAATGGATTCAATGAAATAGAGAGAGAGAAAAAGCGAGCAGGCAAACACATACACACACAGACGTACAATTTTATTCAGTGAACCACGAACAACACGAGGAGTTTTTGTAGGGAAATTCAGAGAGAAAAAGAAGCGAAAGTAGAGAGAGAAGGGGAAAATAAATAAGTGTAAGGTTGTAGAAGTTCATGATAAACTGATTTTCAGTAAGACACTCAGTGAAATTTTCACACTCGTTTGCTTCTAAGGGTCGGATATTTTTGTATACATATGCCTATATGGGTATTGGGTATACTTGTATGTACATACATAAATATACGGTGGTGCTGAAGCTATATTTTTTTAGGAATTTGTTCGAAAGGTATCGTAAATCATGAACAAGGCATGTGTGCCAGCTCATCATACGGACAAGAAGCATAGTGGACTTTGTTGCTAATTGTATAGAAAAAAAACCAACAGGAAAGCTGTGAACTTTTTCATTTTTTTTGTCTTCAAAATATATAATAATAATAATAATAAATTGATAATCTAGTTTGTATTTAGAGTTATCAGGAGATAGTTTGTAGAAAATACTATTTTTGTTAGTCTTGTGGCTTTTCCACCACTAGATGATGATGACCTATGCCATATATTACTGCGGTTGACTGCACACAGCACATTTCATTTCATCTGATCTGGCGCTGCTGCCGCCACCAAATCATGGTTTTTAGTGATTGCGTGTGTGTGTCTCTCTCTCTACTATGATGTATCCACGGGGAAACTATATTAAATCCGCATTGAACGAAAGAGAGGAGCAAAAAAAGGAAACAAACAAAACGTAAAAATTGGTTTGAACAAGTATCAAACCAATAAGCTATAGTGATTGTTGTTGTACTTGGATGGAAATGAAAAGAAGAAGAAGCGAAATGATGAGATAGCGTGGCTGCTTTTAGGCTACTGCTCCGAGTGGTGGTAAAGAAAGTTTACAAGAAGGGAACATTGAATTCTATACTACTTTGTAAAGTAAACTAAAGCTAATGATAGATCCAAAGACTTTCTCTAGAGGAAAGAAAAGAGAAAGGTGGAAAATCCATTTTTCCATTTCATTGGACGTGTTCAATGAGTGGCCTCTCTCCCTCTCTCTCGCTCACTCTCACTCAGTACATCCACTATTCTTTTGCAATTACATTACTGTATCAAGTGTGCACACAGCTTTTTTCTTCTGCAAACTGGAATGTGTGACTTGCACTTGCTTGAGAGAAAGGGAAAAAAATCTCATGTCGGATATAATCATTGCCACACACTGGTATACTGCCAACTCTGTAAGAATATTTATTCAATTATGAGTCCTTACGGTAATGACAAAATGGCAGACTATGCCACCTATCAGCTTTTTCAAGTTTATTAATTTAACTTTTACCAAGAAAAAGCTTACAGGGCAGATTTTTTTTGATGCTTCATCTTCCTCTCATACTTTTATGTTTAGGCAAACAAATTACCTTTAAGAAACACAAATTGAGCACTTAAAGCACCAATTAAACTGTTACGAAATTATGAAGACTTCATTTAAAATAGACTTTGTACTTGTTGTTGCGTGCTCGTGCCTTACGAAATCAAAATACTCCTTCAAAGAAACAAACACACACACAGCATGTTTGTATGTATGCATTTATAAGACTTTATTTTGAATGGGGTAACTTGTTAGCTACAAAAAAAATTGTTTGGACAAGGTACGAGTACTACACAACATTGAAGATTTTCTTTTCTTCTTTTTGTATTTGCATTTGAACATGTTCTGTGAAAATATGCTCTACTTTTTCCCTTTCATTTCTTTACCGGAATATCTGGAAGATCAAAGAAATATTTTGTGATGACTGGACTTGAAAGTCCAACAGTTTTGTGGTATCCTACTTTGACATAAACTAAGTACATAGTTATGTACATAATAAAAACTATATATTTACCCATGTAGGTATGTACAAATTCGAAACGTGTGTGTAAACCAACCACACATATACAAATTTCCTTTCAGAGACTGCATCTGAATGGGCGCATTTTTTCTTCCCTTTTCTACCGAGAGCTGGCAAAAAAGAATGCATTTGTGAGCTTAGGTGTACCACCACGAAGAACGTTTGGTGAAAAAGTAAATGTTTGAAAATGCGAGAGGAGGGAGCAGGCGAAGAAGGGATAATACGGAATGAAGTAAAGAACAACACAAGCAAAAGAAGAAGACAAAAAACATATAGTGTATGGCTTTGGTTTGAACAAGATAAATGTATTGGAATGGGTCGCGGGCAACCTTTCCCGCGATGAACCTTTCTCGTGGAAGCCCGGATCATCTTTGCCGGGATCACATTTAGCCGGTCATTTTTTTTACGTTTTGAAACTTAAATGTCCTGGCTATTATTTCTATCGACAAAATCCCATTCATGTCATGTTGTGTCTACACTGTTATGTCATAACAACATATGTGTTGTACTACCGGCATATTCTCAGGCAAATATATGTATCTTAATTCAACTTTCAGCATTAAAATCTTTTAACTAATTAGTGGTAGGTACATATTTGTCTTTCAAATAATAACAATAAATACAGATAATAATGAAAAGGATAGAGCTAAATTTTTTGGATCGCTACTGATTCCGTGTTGACCTTTTGTATTGCATTTATATTATCTCTTTTAAACATATTATTCGAAATCAGCGTATTACATAGGAATAAAATCCCCATTCCTGCGAATCAAGCATTTTTAATAAAAATTATTATAAAAAAAATAAAAATTCGAGAGAAATTTGTTTTGAAAAAATCGATTAACATACCCCAGCAAATCTTTAATTTAAGGAGCATTGACGATACTACTAAAACTAAAATCAACATCAATTCTGAAAGAATGTTTTGTGATGATTTTTTCTTTCATATTTCAAGAAATGCTAATTGATTTTTTCAAAACGACCATTTTCAAATTTGAATTTCTCTCGTTTGCGTAACGGTATTTTTTGGGATTATATGTTAAATGAAGAAAAACGTAGTTTCTTGTGGATTGGGCAGAAAGTAATGATAACGTTACGAAATTTTGAGAGAAAAAAAATCGGTAAAAAAATGGTGGTTTTACGTTTTAACTTTAAGGTCCTAATTACATTACCCTCCAAAAAGTTCCGCAGTTTGAAACACTTAAATTGTTTTATTAAAAATGTTTGATTCGCATGAATGGGGGTCTTATTTCGAATATGTTTTAAAGAGATAATATAAATGCAATACAAAAGGTAAACACGGAATTAGTATGCACCCCAAAAAATTTAGCTCTAGGCCGGAAATTTCTACCGAGGCCCTGAAATAAGTTTAAGGAGATCATGTAGGCACTCAACTTGGATGGACCAGTACTCAGTGTGATATGATAAAGAGTATAGATTTATGCTGTATATCAATGATTGACCAAATTCCATACAAATATATGGAGAGCCAGCACAAATCAATTTTGTTCAGTACATACAAGTTTCAAAACGTAAAAAATGACCGGTTAAAGGTGCTCCCAGCATATGATTACTCGGAACAGGTCAACCCCGGGAAAGGTTTCCCGCCTTCTGCCCGTTTCCCTATTTGCATAGACAAGACTGTATGTGGTAACCCCTCATGAGCCACTACCTCGACCAAGTTTGCCCCTTCTCTCTTTCCCTGTAAAACTCTCATCTCTGTAAATATTCAATAACACAAATACATATACAGCTTTTGAGCAGACGATAATGTAGACAAGACACCTAAATGTCTGTTGTAAAAGTGTATACTATCACAATAAAAAATCTCTTTTGCACCGCTTTTACTTGTTTGCTGCTTTCATTTTCATAATATGTTTTCTATTTCCTTCTTCACAACAACAGCAACACTCAACACACCTTAATCGACCGTCCAAAAACATCAACAACAAAAAAGAAACAACAACGGCGGCAGCAGCAGCCAACAAACAAAAAATATTTAGGGAGAGAAAGAAGACAGGATAAAAGAAAGTATGAAAGAAAGGGGGAAAAGCAAGTGGTGAAAAACGCGAAAGCTTCAAAGTGTACGTGTGTGTACATTTTTTATTCCGTTTTTTTTCTTTATAGCTTCCTAGTAAGTTGTGTTGGTTGGTGGGTTGTTGCTACATNTTTTTTTTTCTTTATAGCTTCCTAGTAAGTTGTGTTGGTTGGTGGGTTGTTGCTACATTAGTTTTATATATACATTTAAATAAACACCCAAAAATGTGCACACATAAAAAGAAAAGAAAAAAAAAGATGGCTTACAGCATACCTAGAGGGAAAAAGAGACGTATATGTGTATTCGTATGGTTTTTCTTTGGAACGGATACGGGATGGAATAAAAAAGAGTAAAGTAAACCAAGAGAATGCAATCATGTTGATAGAATAGTAAGGAACGTTAATATGTTTTAGAGGCAGAGAGAAAGAGACAGACGGCGATGGAGAGAAGATGTAAGAAAAAAGTGCGTGGATGCTTTTTAGAAAGTTAAAAGTTGGATATAGAAATACCATTCATATTTGATGATGATTTTTTTTACCGTACCACCCACGAGACTTCGGGAAAACACACTGTCTTTCTACTTTACAATCTTGATGCTGCACACAAACTAAAATATTAAAGTGGGGAGTGTATAATGCAAGTAGTATATGATATTGACTGTTATAGTGCTATAATGCTTACCTGATGTGGCTGATGTACGGCAAGAAGGGAAAACATACAAAAGGAGACACCCAAAAAGATGACGAGAATTAGTGACTTGTGAAGTGGAGACACGGCCATGATGATGCTGGTGATGTAGATGATGATGATGATGATGATGATGACCCATACACGTGTGTTTCGACAAGATTTTCAACTTGTGACTTTTGGCTAGGTAGTGTATATATCTGCTAGAAAATGATGAGTGACTAGAGACTGAGGGAGAGAGAGAGAGAGAGAGGAGAGAGATGTCTCCTTTTCTTTTTCTGTTATTCGTTTGGAAACTTTATTTTCGTCTTTTGGCCAAGGTGGAAATGTAGGTGGTTTCTTCTTCTTCTTCTTCTCCTCCAACTACTTCTACTATTTCTACTGCTGTTATCACTACGGGTTTACCAAAAGTCATTTCCTTTTCAGAAGAGGAAGATGTGGGAAGGGGAAACAAAATGAACAAGTTAGCTCAGAATTTTATTTTTCTGTCCCTGTCTTATTTTTCCTTATTTTTTTTAACGTTACGTTGTTTTGTTCCGAATGAAAAGTCAGTTTTATTTTGGTAGATCTTCCTATTTTATTTTTTCTTCAAGAAAACATACAAACCAAGGAGAAGACTAGATGTGACTTTCTAAACCTGATGAAAACCACACGTTTTTTGAATGGGAAGGGCGGAAAAGAGATATGATCATAATAGTAATAACTTTCCAAAAAGGTGGCTATTTTGCTTTACCCTTTCTGGCATAAAAAAAACTCCTTCTTCTATATTCTCTGATACACTTTTATTTTAGGGACTATGCTTGGTCTTTTTTTCGCTGCTACTACTACGTCTACTACTACACTACTGCTGTCTTCAGTTTTTTTTAAGAAAGAATAAAACGTGGGGGATTAACACTCTTTTGACAGTGAACTTACACCACCACCACCATAATAGTATCACCATTCAACCAAACACTCTTTTTTATATAAAAACTCTTTTGCCAGAACCACCTTAAGAGTTCAAGTCAAGTTGTTGTTGTTGTTGTAGTTGAATAGGTTGAAAGTGTTGCCAAAAAAAGTGTAATAAAAAATACAACAGCAACAATTGCACACAGAGGTCTTAACACACAATATTTTCAGAGTTTTCTGACTTTTTTACAGCCTGCTTAGCGTCCTTTCACTTTGCTTCGCACCTTATTTATATATTTTTTGCTACCTTTTTTTCTTCTTCCTATTTAACTTTTACACAAACTACTACGCAAGTAATGCAATACAAAAACCAGCTTCATTTTATTTTTGTTACGTTGTTCCTGGTGACTTTTCTTCTCTTGCTGGGTACAGCTACCACAAAGCTACTCATTCTTTTTCCCCCCAAAAAAAAAACTATATGCCTCCCAAAAGTGTCTTAAATTAAAATGTTCGGAAAAAACTTGTTTACTCTTTTTTGAATAGGAAAAAAAAAGTTTTCATATGCCAAGGAGGGATAGAGGACAAATCAAGTGATTCTTCAGTTGGGCATTACATAATAATTATTATTATTACTATATGTATTTCAAACAGTTACTACTACTGCATTGCAGGTGGTATGGTGATGATGCTCAGTTGAGGTCCATGTGTGTTCGTGCTGTAGAGTTCTCATGTGAATTAAGTTACTCCAGAAGAAAAGGGTCACAGTCACAGCGCAATATTACCAACATATCATCATCATCATGCAGCAGAGCATGAAAACTAAAATGTCAGTTGGATTGTTGTTGGGTAATAAACACTAAATTCATTCTGTCTTACGCTTCTAATGACATTTTTCTCGTCATTTTCCGCATTCTCTGTTGTCCCTCGCAATAAATATTAAATCAGCAAAAAATCGTTGTCATAGCAGTAGGAGTGCCACCACCATGCCACTAAAATATTTCACCAGTTGTAACTCCCAAGTTGCCAGTTCCCGTTTTCTCGCATAAACTTTGTCGAAAACTTGCACTCCTGCTCCTTCCCTCCAAACTGCCACACACACACACACACACACTCTCTCTCCCTCTCTCTTTCGCAACAACTGTAAATTATTCCTTATCGGTGCCTTTCCACTAGCACTCTGTATATATTCCAGTCGCTTTAAATGTGGTTACAGGAAAGTGTGTAGGGATCTGTTAAAAACACAAGAAAACAGTTGCATGTTGAATTAAATCAATGTCACGTAAGTTTCGTTGTATGTCAATTTTGCTTTACTATAGTAATAGAACTACAACTATATGCACTTTTCCCGTTTAAAAAAGGCATTAGTGCGTGTGTTGTTTTGTTGGAGGTAAAATAGACAGACGCAAGAAGTAATTCATGATTCCATGAAACGTGCAAGTAGTATAAATGATGAATGTTTGCATGTCACTTGATGTGAATGAAACGAGGTCACATATTATTATTTACATACCCTCAACTTTTCATAAAATCAACTTCAAAAATCCCACTCACACTATTTATTTCACAGGGGAAAAAATCCAATTAAATTTCTTCTTTCGTGTGTTTGCTTGTAATACATGTAAATATATAATTGACTATTAGTTAACTACTATAAAATTTGATGTGGCCTCGATAAAAACATTTATTTAGCCACAAAAATTATTATAAAACATATTCGGATTGCCAAATTTGCAATTTAAAATATTAAAGCTAAATATTAAAAAAAAATTGCATAATGATACATTAAAGCATCTATCACAAAGCTAATTACAAAATAATAAATGTATATTTGACGGACATTTTTTTTAAATGTATGATGAAAAAACTGTGCACAATGGAAATAAGGAAATAAATACAATGGCAATTTCCAATCAAGGCTGTCAGTTGCAATCCACTCATAATTAGGAAACTTTTAATGACTTGATCTGCTATCTTCAATTGTAATTTTGTCCGTCTGTACTGAAGTAACACAAATATAATATAGTATGCTCATGTTTGAGCATTACTAACTTCTAATTAAAACACGCTAACAAAGAGCTCGTCAAAAAAATGCACTCTGCCACAGACACGGTATACTATTTAATATCCTCCAGTAAAAAGCCTACGTTAGCACGCAACCACAACCATATTACTATATCATATACCTACATAAATTATATTACCATGAAATCGATTATGGATTTTATTCAAGGTCATGAAAAAATTGACACAAAAATTTGGTGCAGCAATATAAATGGCTACAGCTTGTTTCCTTTTGTCTTTTGCAGAAAAAAAATATTTAACAGATTTTGTTAACTGGCTAGCTTAAACGGCAGATTGGCTTCAAGTAACAAAATTGCATACCTGGTTGTTATGCATTAAAAAGAGAGAAAAAAACCTTTAATTTTTTAGCAGTGCAGTGCCTCACATAAATTCCAACCTTTTGGTACTTTTAGGATGATTAAAAAAATAAGCTTTTATACTGTAATCGCCCAAATGCTTGTTTTGCAGATAATAACGTTTTGTAAACAAGTTCCAATGTAGTAAACTTTTGAATTTTTTTTCTTGTTTCATTAAACTTCAAATTTAAATTGAAAATATATATGATTATCTTGCTGCATCTCATGCGTACCTTGCAGGTTTCACCGTATTAATGAGCAGTGGAAAGGATAAGCTTCAAAACAAGTATACATGTCTGTTTTATCACTTGCTTCCTATCCACATAGAAACAATAATGCAACTCAGCAAACAACATCATAATCACCATCACCACTCGTTTTTCATTTAAATAAATCCACATTTGCATTTTTTTGGAATGATGATGCATATCTCCCTACTTTACCTCTCAACTCTTTCGAGTAAACTAACGAACACTAAAAATAATTAATAGTAAATGGGCAGAGTCGTCGCCTCCAGAATTAAATAAGTATGGTAGTAACGGCAACTTTTGAATCTAACAGAACAATCTAGGAATTTTCCGAATAATAGGTATATTTATTTTTATCAGAGTAAATTAACAGTCAACGCAAACGTGCTGCTTACCTTTTGCTTCCCTAACTTGTTATATTATTCTTAGCTGTATGCGGAGACAGACATTTGAAAGAGAAACTTTACATCTTCACCGTTTTTGCTTGTCGGGAGAACTCCTTACAGTCTTAAATTTTTAATTAGATGGGATGAGGAAATGGGAGTAGCAGACGAGAAGTGGATACGAACTCCACTAACTAATGAATGATTCATTAATATTCATTAAAATACCACAAAAATTATACATGTGGTAAAAACGGATATATATATATATATATATATATATATATAATATAGGATGTACGTGAGGTGGCTGTGGATATAAACTTAGGAGATGGAAAAAAATAAATTATCTCTCTGAAAATTATAATGTGCTGTTACTATTCTGCTGCAGAGATGAGCAATACAACAAGTTAATTGGTAAATGTGCAAATATTGTTTGTTTTTTAAAGAAATGATGATGCTATGATGATGGTGAGATGCTATAATACCGCGATGAATTTTTTATAGTTTTTACATACTTTTATGTTTCACCAGCTGAAAAGTTATTCCATGATTTGCACAGTGAAATAGGTGGAAATGTTCTTTCCTTCCCATAGACAGGTACATACCACGTCAATTGATTATTATTGTCATATCATAATCATGAATGAGTGAATATATCCATCATACATTCATTTACTGGATGTAATACAGTATTACTTTACGTCAAATAAAAAGTAATTCGTTATGTTGCTTGGGATATGCAATACGCGTCAGGATTTCTGTGTAGTAAACGATTATTCCATCAGACACTGATAAGGAACGGTTTAGCTAAAGTAAAAATAAAATCAGCAGCAGTCGTCATCATCATCATCATCATCATCCTGGCGCATGCAATGTGAACAATTTTGGATTTACAGTGCCGTGGTTAATAATAAACCACTAGATAGTAATTATCAAACTCAATGTTTCTCATGGACAACAAGGTCGACGCCGAATGGAGCATAATTTATTGGACTACTCTGTTGACACTGGAATTTTGCACGCATTTTTAATAACTAAAGTGCGTACGGTACTGACAATTAAATTTCTTATTATTACTGCAAACCTTGTACTAAATTGTATGATTTTATTTCGGATCATGTTTACAGGGATTCCAAATTTTACCTGGATGATTCCATAATAATTGATGTTGTACCTGTATGATACATTTTGTAATCTGATCTGAAGATATAATATGTATTGGTTTGCCACATGATGATGATGATCCCACAAGAAAATTTTGCATAATTAAATATGTATGATGCCATTTATCGTAGGCTGATATACATATAAATATGATGATGATGTGATATCCTGCGACTGACTGTGATTATTTCCCTGTGGTTTTGTTGTGGCATTCACCTCAAACTAAATCACTCCTGACGTTTGATTATAATGATGATAATAATAATACAGATGTAGTGATGATGATGATGATGATGATGAAAGCTACATATATTATACAGATATTAATTTAAATTCACAGTAGATATAGTAATTACACCTGCTCTTGCTCTACTAAAACTTTATCAATCTCAAAAGAGTTTGTTTATACATGCATTATTAAAAAGCAGTAGGAACAAAAGCTGTCATCCCACACATCCCAAAATATAATCCAACTGCTGTGATCAAAAGGAAAATATATACCTAAGGTGTATGGCAGCATCATCACAGCGGCGGCAGTATATCTGTAATGTATATGTATGCACCTTTTGGTGCTTTACTTTTTGGAAAATGCAAAAAAAAAAAAAAAGAACGCCCCATTTTGAAACAAAATCTATACAATTTGAGCGTGCAGTATAGTTGCATCAAGTCCAAATCTATTTCAAATGTAGCGAGAGAAGGTGAGCAAGCGAATCTCTACTCTATAAAGCGACCGACACTCTTTTTTTTAAAGTTTCATATCAGCACAAACAATCCCAGACAAAGGCAAGGCAAAAGGCAGAGAGAGAAGTAGTAAATAAATACCTTTAAACTTACAACATCATGCTTTTTGACTCACTAAACTGAGGATGATGAAATGATGATATCAATGTGGATATCGTATTACTTTTATTTAGTGAAAACCTATACACATCAAATAGATGTAAACTGGAAACTGAATTCCAAAAAGGAGAAGCTCATGTATGAAGCATTTTTTTCGAAACATTTCACAAATAATTTCCGTCAAATCCTAACATTTGAAACTGAAAGTGAAAACTGATATATATTGGTATTGGTAACGTGTACAAAAGTACAAAGAATACTATGTGTGCTCTGTAAAATGGGTAGAGGATCACTTGTTCTTGCTTGTGTAGAGAATAAGCACGGGATAAATAAATTAGCTGCTTCTTTTAACTTTGATTCTACCGGATATAAAAAGTATATACATAAAACAACACCATGCAGATATGCATAATAGAAACATGGTGCATGGTGCATAAGCATAAAGTTTCTTAGACTTTTGTTGTAAAATGGGTTTGGAAAATCGTCCATGTCCTCTCTCTCTCTCTTTCTCTCGTCTTAAGACATGTTACTAAAATAAAAAGTAATTGAACTCGTCTGACATGAGTATAAATTATGTAAGTACATAAGATCGTCAGACCTAATTTACAAAACTTTCGTCAATTAATCTCATCCGATATTATAACGCATGCTCATATGTGCATCACTCTATATACATTATTATTACCATATAATACATATAATTAGAACAGAAGAGCAGACACCAGCATATATATTTATATATGTATGTATATATATTTTGGATCACTTCCTG
>JAHZNC010005523.1:0-13159 GCA_027744095.1 Zhuqinia jingwanae | reverse complement strand
AGAGAAGGATGTTAATTTGGAGGAGGAGATGAGGTCATATCTGGATAAACTCCAGGAGCTGGTGCCTTCCATGCCAAACAATAAAACGTAAGAGAAAACAAACAACAAAATAGTTCATACGTAGGCTCAAAATAGAGAAAATATTTTTAACAAAAAAAAATGTTACATTTTTTTACAGACTGTCCAAATTGCAAGTTATCACCTCAGCCATTTTCTACATTCGAGATCTCCGGGAAACTCTGGGTCTTCCTCCGTGCACGGCTTACGATCTTTCAGATGATGATGAGATATTGGATGAACCGGAAATGGAAGACGATGAGTTTGATCTCCCGTTGAAAATAAACTCGTCTTTAATTTCAACGACGATTACCCCCACTGTTCCAGAAAATTGTATGTCTAGTAGTGCAGAAAAGTCCCCAGTGACCACATTCCCTTCCCCACCAGTGTCACCAGTCTCACATTCACCCAGCATATTGTGCTCAACTCATACTCATCCAGCTAGCGACTGCGAGAGATCAACAAAGAGACAGCCTCTCTGCGTAATCACCTCTCCAAATAACACCGCCAGTAGTGGTCTTCATGGACATCGATTGTCACAGAAATCATAATCATCTCTGAAATCATTTCAAGTGACAATAATAATTGAGAGAATTTAGATGAGAACGAACATGATTTTCAATTTTCAAGTTGAGTTTTTTGTATACAAAGTTGGCCAGTAAATTGTTGGTAGTTGGTGCAGAGGGAATTTCTCCAGTGATCAAGCAAGATGTTGAGTTTTTATTTGAGCTGGTGCGATTTTCTGTTTTTTCGTGACTTATTTTAAATCAAAAAGTGAAGTTACAAAAAGTTATAAGAGGAAGCTTTCCAAAGAGATTTTTGTTTTGCTCTCGTGCAAAAAATAACCGAAAAAATATTATATTTATACAACGACTGTCTACTGTGATCTAACCCATTAATTAATGTTTTTATATTCATTAATTTACCTAATAAGCTACTTCAATACACTTTTATAATAATTACATGTTATATAATTAATAATGACGTCATCAAATCAGTGCTGTACGTGTTTTTTGTAATCTCTGAGATTAAATCTCATAACCTATAAATTTAAATAACGTACTTAATTTGTACTTACCTACCTATATTATGTATAAATACATATTACAAATACAAGTGTACAAACAAAAAATATAAAATGAGATAATTAATTTAATTAAATAATCGCATTGAACAATGGTGAAATAAACAAATTTCAATAATCATTCTCATTATTATTATTATTAATTTTCTGCCAACTGGCAGTGTGCATCTCATCTTCATTCCTCATCATCATCATCATCATCTTTTGAGTACCCTTCTACACTTTTCTGAATTGACACAATAAACAACATATCCTACATTTTTCCAGAGAACAGTTGGTCAATGCAAGGGTCATTGCTAATCGTCATCATCATTTTCAGAGGAACAGACAAAAAAAACCTTTTTCCATGGCATTTTATTTTTTATTTATTCCAAAGCAAAGTAGCAAGAAAGTAGCTTGATCTTATCCAGATGATGCAACAGTAACAGTATGCGTAGCAGTAGCAGCGTTACTTTTTCTTCTTCTCCGAATCGAGTATTTATGTTGATTTGATGATAATGAAATGCATGAATTTTAAGTAGCCACTTGAAGCAATATTCCAAAAGCATTGTCTTTTTTTTCATGAGAAACAGCATTTAAGCTCAAAAGCTAACATTTGTTTTTTTTCCTCAGAAAAAAAAATATTTCAATGTGAAGGTCAGAATAAAATAGCTGGTGGACATACGGTGGACACTCAGAAATAATTCCAAGGTCCACATTTTTTTCCTACTTTTTTTCTGATGATTATCCAAAGATCAGAAGAGCCTTCTGCTGCTGACCACTTGGTTATTTTCTTTGAAGAAGCAATGCACACAGTTGGTCACTACTACTTCCTAGACTTCCAACAAAGCAAAAAAAAAGTTGCTTCTTTCTGTGCTGCTGCTGCTGCTGCTGCTGTTGCAAGCATTCCCACGGAATTGTAGTGGCGCCTTGGCCTCAACACCTGCCATTCACAAAAAAATACTTTTGCTTTCTCAACTGCTCACCTGTTCCTACTAACCTTGATTATTAGAACAAGTCAGCAAGTCCAGTATCCATTTATTTTTATACATCATCTAAAGGACTACTACTGCTGCTTATACTTATTACTGAGCTGGAATTGTTGTATGTTGTATGTGATGCGGGCTAGATCAATGCCAGGGCCATGCGATGATGTTTTGGCTCTATAATAACGTATAAAATTGTAATGATGAGGATGATCAAGTTTTTTTTTGCCATTATCACCACCACTTCACGCTCACCATGTGCTCTTCTTCTCACATTTGCTTTACGAGTATATCAAATGCACACCTTTTTGATGATTACATCAAAAAAAAATTATTTGATCCATCCAAGAGACAACAGTTGCACTGCTGCCGTTTGTTGATAAATAATAAATTTTGTTTGCGTTTTTTCATCATTTATTCATTATACGAAATTATTTTAACGATTGTTTTTTTTGTGGTAATAACACAAAAATTTTATCCTTTTTTTTTTAGATTCTCAGGGAATATACATAAATGTTGGATTGTTGTTGGGATATTAAGAAACGCCTTTCCTGTTCCTCCAAAAAGTCCAAAAATAATTTAGGAATATTTCACACATCCCATGAGACGTGGATGCATTTTTCCATCATACCTACCTTGTCTATGTAATACTTTGTGAATGATTCTGTAGTATGGTTCATGCACTATGCACAGACCGGAAAGAAACACCTGCCACTCACCTGAACACTCTTCATTTAGTTGTGAATGATGGCTCGTGCCTCCCGCTCCTCTATCTTCCTTTCTTGTCTTTATTTTCTTAAGTTATGCTTCCTATTATTAGAAGAGCATAGCGAATTCGGATGCTTATCATGTTTTTTTAAGCAAAAAAAACAAATATAGGTATACATTTAAAGGCATATAAAACTCAATAATAAGCGGACACTAGAGTTTCACACCAACAATCAATCAAATCGTTTTGGTAATAAAAGAGTTAAATTTTAAGAGTATTTTTTTTTAAATTATCATTTCAACAATCATTTATTTATTGTGAAGGCTTCCCTCTATCTCTTTAAGAACCACAATCGAAGTCAATGATGATGAGTGAGGTGAGATGCCGATTAGTTATGATGACAGCTTGCGCTACAAAATAATATGTTTTACGCAGCTTGCTGCCTTTTCTTATCAAATCATACACTCATGCGTGCACCAATTGACTACTAATTAAATAAGTAGATAAGGCAAAAGTACCTTTTTGTATAGGTACTAGCTAATTTGATGTCATTTTCTCACCCTTTTGGTGAAAGATTTACTTGACGCCAAAAACGAGACACTCTGTGAGCTTCTTCATGCACGAGTGAAGCCTCTAAAAAAAGACCAAATATTTGTAAAAGATGCACCCAAGATCACTACTGATGATAGTGACTGATAAGATGTAACATGTAGGAAGCTCATCAAAGACTTTGATTCAAAGTGGAAATGAAATGATGATAATATGACATATCCTTCACTAATTAATTAAATAAAAAGGGGACGTTGCTACATTGTTTGAGGCACATCATATATATTACATATTTATACAAAATATTTTTTTACCATCCACAATCTTACTACCTACAAAATGCAAACTGCTAAGTTAAGATGAGAAAAATGTAATTTTGACGCTTTAGTTAAACACTGTGTGGTGGTGTAGTTGGAAGTTTATGCAAAAATGGAGAATCACTGCGCTTTCTTTCTGCTAACAGCTATAATTTTTATTTTAAAAATTGGAGTTCTTCAGGCCTACATTGTGGACAATGATCCATACAGACATACTGCGATACTTGACAAGGATGGAAAATACCAGTTGGAATGGCTGGTCGACTGGAAAGAGTCCCGGGTAAATTTCAATGTGACAGTTGAAACGAAAGGATATGTGGGTTTGGGGATTAGTCGCAAGGGTAAAATGTTGGGAGCTGATATTGTCATTGGTGGAGTGATGCCAAATGGACAACCCTACTTTAGCGACAGGCACGCCATTGGGAATCAGATTCCTGTGGAAGATGCTAGTCAGGACTGGGATTTGCATGCGGCGCGGGAGAGTAGCACGCACACTTTTCTCAGTTTTTCGAGACCCTTTGAAACTTGTGACGAGGATCATGATTTGCCCATTAATGTAAGTTTTAAACAATTATTTTTAAAAATTTAAAAACCTGTAAAATTTTAAATAAAAATATTCCGAGTCTTTTTAACAGAATGATGTGATAGCCTTGTTGTGGGCGTTTGGTGAGAAAGACGACGAGCTTGAGTATCATCACCAAAATCGGGGTGTGTTTGACACGTATTTGTTGGATGCCGACCTGACACCGAGGGAATTGCAAAATACTGCAGTTAATGGATTTGGAAGGGTGGGAAGTAAAGGGAACGTTCTTGGAGATTGGAAAGTTTGGAGGATTGATCACCAGGGATCAATCCCTGCTCAGGACACTACGTACATTTGCAGTATTCATAAAACTCCAGTAAACCAGAAGTCTCACGTTGTTGGGGTAAATAAAGACTATAACGATTCATTCAATGTCGTACCTTATTAACATGACATATAGCGCTTGATACCCACCTTAATTCTTAGTTTAGGGCAATTTTACCCACTGATGTGGAACGTCGCCATATTCATCATTTCTTGCTTCACCGCTGTATCGCACCTGGGGGTAGTCAAGAAGAAGCAACAAGGCTCTTCGGGCATTTAGAAGGTCACCGAGAAGAATGCTATGTTTTGAGTCAACCACCGGGACGAATCCCAACACAATATTGTACTGAAGTCATTCATGTATGGGCAGTTGGACAATTGGTGGGTATTCAAATATTATAAAGATCCATCCATAATTTGATCTATGAAAAAGACACGACTTTTCCCCCCATTTTTACAGCCTAATTTCATACCTGATCATGTGGGGCTCCCAATTTATCCCAACGAATACTTCATGCTACAAATGCATTACGATAACCCAAATACTGCACCAGCTATCGAGGTGAATCATGCTCTCGAAATATTTTACACTGATAATCTCAGAACGCATGATGCTGGAGTCATATCTTTTGGTGCAACTACACCAGCCTCACCATCCATCATGGGTAATAAAAGAATACACGTTTCCCCCATTTCTTGAGTGTATTTTTTAAAATAAATTTTCAAAATCAAAATTTTTATTCCCAATTTTAGTACCTCCCAATTCCCTGGCGCATAGAACTTATGGCCACTGCGCTTCAGGATGTACAAAAACAATGCTCCCTCCCACTGGAGTCCGGATATTCGCTTCTAATCTTCACACTCATTTGGCAGGTCGTGGAGTCAGACTGATGCACTTCTTAAGAGAAGAGCGCCTTCTATTACCTGGCGATTCTCTAATCAACCGTTGTGTTTATGAAAATACAGATCGCCAAGGTAACAGTACAATAGGATCGTTTTCATCGAGGCAGGAGATGTGCTCTGGATTCTTGTGGTACTACAACAAGATTCCAGACCGCTCCATGTGTCGTAGTACCATTCGTTCCGACGTTTACAACAGATTTCTCCAAATTTACAACGTAACTTGGTCAGACTCCTCGAGAGAGATGGTGGTCACAGCTCCTCCTGCAAATGCGGGACTTTTGGTAAGCGAAGTCGGCAACTTTAGAATCGACTGGACACTGGCAAATCGAAAGAGGATCCAGGAGCTCCACCGTTACTTGCCACAGGTGTCTAGTTGTGTCTCTCAAATAAATTTTGACGAGAAAGAGGATAATTCTGAACGAGGGGGAGGATCTTGGTTCTCGAGAGGGTTAAAAAGATTAACTACTCCGCAACCTCGACTGGTCCCGCAGCGGTATGCACCGCCACCTCCTTTGACAAGAAGAGTAACCTCCACCACGTCATCCAGGTCGTCCGCCTCATCCCCATTATTAACCAGACCCAGCTCTCGGCAAACAAGTAATAATGTGCCCAAGGGCCAAGATGATAATCCAGAAATTTACGATCTCAGATTCAGAGTTTATTAGCGTGTATCCCAAAGACATTGTGCCCTATGAAAGGCCATCTGTATGCCCCACTTTGTTGAAAAAATAGATGACTAAAAAATATTGTGTTAAGAATAGATGTAAATTTAAAAAAGCTAAGCTAAAAAGCTGGAATAAATTATTTTTCACATGATCATGAGAATCATCAGGTATAAGTTCATTTTTTCGCATATACCCACAGACCCCATCCTCATCCAACTTATCCTTCAGCACTGTCAAGTGGTTTAGGCCAAAAAACCTAAATGCATAAACATCCCCGAATGCTTCATTCTTCATCGGAATTAATTTGTATAGTCTGAACTCTGGGCATCCAGGAAATGAGTGCGATCAAAATCATATCGCACACCGATCTCAGTTTTGCTTTAAGAGGGTGTATCAAATTTATTTCGGCAATCATGGTAATTTAAACCCCATGCTAATTGCTTCGCATAAAAAGTGAGATAACTCCACCGTTTTTGTCTGTATTGTCTTCAAACCTTGTTATTTAAGCTTTTTAATGTTTTCTCCATTGACGTACTGGTCAAGTTTAAAAAATATACCCTTGGGTTAGAAGTTATTTCGCTACTAAAAGGGCACACAAAAATCCCCATGTTAATCAAATACAACTTTTAAACACTTTATAAAAATGGAGTTAACTCAGCCATTTATGCTTGCTAAACCCTGAATTTTTTTTGAAAAAAAAAACTGCAAATCTTCCTTTTATCGCCGTACTGGACAACTTTTTTGATAGCACTCTTCATATTGCATTAATTCACTAGAGGGAAAAAAACACAGTAAGTTTACATCTACGCTACATAGACCGGCGTATCTATGGAGAATATGGCAGTGGCGTCTTGCTATTATACTCCCTTAATGAAACCCTTCAACAATGTCTAGTGCGTAGGATCTCCAATGATTGATTGTGTGTAGTCCCTTCAAATTTGGAGTGATTTTAACCAATCTATTCCAACAGTGTAGCATGAAGTGTTGACCCGAGCGAGCCAGGGCCGAGTTTTGAGGCTGGGGTAGGATTTTTTAAGGCACCTCTTCCCTTCATATAGTTATCATGACTGATGACTTTGCCAACAAAAGTAATTAGTTAAATAAAATAGCGCGAATCAATGGTTGTGTAGATGAACTTTGTAAAAAAAATATTAACTCCTGATGAAGAAATTAATAAAATTTCGAAAGCTTGAGTAAAAATACTTATCTACATCCGTTAATCCCTTTAAACTTGACTTATAAAAAAATATTGTTAGTAGACAAGAGATACACTCTTCCTTTTTATAACCAACATATTTCAGCAGTTTGATCCAGATTGTGCAGTGCCATCAGAATTTAAAGCTGAGCCTGGATTATTTCGAGCTCCTAAACCATTTCGCGTGATTATGAAAAATATTAATGAATATGAGCAAATAAGCAAAACGTTATATTAAAATGAATAATGTTCGACTTAAAAAAAATTCGCAATCACTTTTGCAATATAAACGATAGACTGTACATGTGGCTAATGTTTTGTTTTTTATTCAATAATACTGAATACTGGTTTCACTTAAATATTATAGTTTTTCTGAACATTGATACACTCTGCGTATACATGCATCGTAGACAACAATCCGTCCATACAGGCACATATAGAAGGAGGACAAGATATCGGGAATTCATTAGCATTTACCCCAATGAACTTGTCCTTTATGAACAGCCTTCTATTTGCTCTCATCTTTAAGCAGAAAAAAATGGATGAACAAACTTTTAAATATTGTACTATTTTACCAAACATTCAAGTAAAATTGTTATCATCACTGGTAAGAGGTTATTGAGGTTATAGCAGAGGTACTTTGAGAGTCTTATAGCCTGTTCTGCTGCTGCATATTTTTCGCTAAAAGGATACATGAGTGATTTTGTTTTTGTGTGAATATTGTATAATATTTATCTAAGACTTTTTGTTCTATGTCCTCATGTTATTTCTGTAATTCTTTGATATCAATCATTATTAAAACACACATAAATGGATAAGGTCAGCTGCATAAACAATCAATCAATCAGTTTCAATCACAATACTTATTTGTGCTGTACGCAGGGGCAAACAATTTGTTTTTCAAAACAATGTGGATGCGGAACATATACAAACTTGTCCATACTATTATTTTGTACTTGCATGCATGGCGTCCCACATGAAAATCAATGCCAAAAACACACCTTAATAATGATATGATATATACCATTTGTTTGTTTATCTAAGACTTTTTGTTCTATGTCCTCATGTTATTTCTGTAATTCTTTGATATCAATCATTATTAAAACACACATAAATGGATAAGATCAGCTGCATAAACAATCAATCAATCAGTTTCAATCACAATACTTATACAATATATGTGCTCTTACGCAGGCGCAAACAATTTGTTTTTTCAAAACAATGTGGATGCGGAACATATACAAACTTATCCATACTATTATTTTGTACTTGCATGCATGGCGTCCCACATGAAAATCAATGCCAAAAACACACCTTAATAATGATATGATATATACCATTTGTTTGGGAAGGTCTTGCTTATTAAAGGGAAATGATAAGAAGAAGACATCCTCAATTACAAGGATTACACCAAAATATACTAATTTAACTTCAAGTTATGACTTTATATGTCCTCCCTTCAATGGGAATACATTGTACGTACCTAATGAGACAGGATTGACAACTTAAAATGAGAAACAGTTTGTCAAGCTGCTCAGTTTAGCACTACATGTCGTTATTATTGCATGGTGAGTTTTGTGCTTTGGTGCAAAAATGGAGAAATATTTTTATACTTGGTTTCTTTTTATTGCCATCATTTTTATAAAAGTTGGCACGTTCCACGCATATCTCGTTGACAACAATCCATACAGACATATTGAAACGTTGGATAGAGATGGAAAATACCAGTTGGAATGGCTAGTTGATTGGAAAGAGTCCCGGATAATTTTCAATGTGACGGTTAAAACGAAAGGATATGTGGGTTTGGGGCTAAGTCGTAAGGGGAAAATGTCCGGTGCTGACATAGTCATTGGTGGAGTGATGCCAAATGGACAACCCTACTTTAGCGACAGGCATGCCATTGGGAATGAGATTCCTGTGGAGGATGCTAGTCAGGATTGGGATTTGCATGCAGTGCGGGAGAGCAGCACGCACACTTTTCTCAGTTTTTCCAGACCCTTTGAAACTTGTGACGAGGATCATGATTTGCCCATTAATGTAAGAAGGTTATAATTGTAAATCAAAACGGTCTTGGTAATCAATAAAAATGTGTTGGTTATTGTCAGGGTGATGGGATAACATTAATATGGGCTTTTGGGGAGAAAGATGACGAGGTTGAGTATCATTACCAAAATCGAGGTACATTTTACACGTATTTATTGGACCCCGACTTGACGCCGAGAGAGCTTGAAAAAACGGAAAAAAGTGGATTTGTGGGAAAGGGAGCAACAAACGGAGATAATGTTCTTGGAAACTGGAAGGTTTGGCGGATACTTGAACAAGAAGCTCTGTCTACTCAGGACACTGCGTATATATGCAGCATTCACAAGGCTCCTCCAGGAAACCGGAAGCGACACATTGTCGGGGTAATGTAACACAACAGACAGATTTATCCAAATAGATAACACTAAAAATGCTTATAATTTTTTTAATTGTTTAAATTTTAAATTCGCAGTTCAGGTCCATTTTACCAACTGAACTGGAGCGTCGTCATATTCATCATTATCAGTTCCTTCGGTGCACACCCCCAGCTGGTAGCGATGCATCAGAAGTGTTTGATCATCTGATTGGAGTAAAGCAAGAGGGTTACATATTGCGAACACCTTACGGCCCCATACCCACTCAGTATTGTGCAGAACCCGTGCACGTTTGGGCCGTGGGTCAGACGGTACTACTCTTGAAACTTATACGTATCACATAACGATTGTAAAATATTGTGCACTGTTATAAAATCATGCTGAAAAACTAATTGTTTCCTTCCAGCCCATTTTCTTCCCAGATCACTTGGGGATCCCAATGTACGAAAACGAGTACTATTTGTTTCAGGTGCACTATGACAATCCTGAGTCTATCCCAGGCATTAAGCTCAGCCATACCTTGGAGGTATTTTACACGGATAATCTGAGAAAGCACGACGCTGGGGTTATCCTAGCTGGATCACTTACACCTGGCTCTCCGTCTGTCATGCGTAACAACTTAAAACACTACAAAATTATTGTTTCATTGTGCATGAACCGTACAAATTGTTTTTAATTGATTAGCACACATTTTATTTTGACCTCTACAGTTCCTCCAAACTCTCTTGCCCACCAAATCTACGGGCACTGCGCCTCAGGTTACTTTCAATCATTCTATAAATGCATGCATTCACGTGAGAGTTTTATTGGAGAACACCTAGTGTAATTTTGTTTTCTTTTCAGGGTGTACGAAAAGTATGCTTCCTGACACAGGAATACGGATGTTTGGCGTTTTCCTTCATACTCATCTTGCAGGTCGTGGAATCCGATTCCTTCACCTTCGCGACGGCAAAGAGCTCCCATGGATTGCCTACGATAACAACTACAATTTCGACTATCAACCTATCCGGATCCTACGAGAGGAGCGTGTAGTTTTACCCGGAGACAGTTTAATTAACCGTACGTAACATTAAAAATAACCGAATTTCAAAAAAATAATGCATATATTTTATAAATTCTCGTTTATAATTACCTAGATTGCTTTTATGAAAATACGGATCGTGGTGGAAATGTTACTTCTGGTGGGTTTCAAACCAGACAGGAGATGTGCAATATATACTTTTGGTACTACAACAAACTCCCGAACAGGAGCTGGTGTCGCAGTGAAATTCGGTCAGATGATTATCGCAGATTCTTTCAAATTTACAACACAACTTGGGACCAAAGCAGGAGAGAGAATATGGTGACGGCTCCCCCAGCCAATGCAGGTCTGCTGGTTAGTCAAGTTGCAAACAGAATGGACTGGACATTAGCAAGGCGGAAGCAGCTTCAGGATTTCCACCGTTATTTACCACAGGTCTCCATGTGTCCTCCTGACACTGTCCAGGAAGAGAATAATTCAGGAAGAGCCACAAGTAGAGGTTCTTGGTTTGATGGAGAATTACGGAGAGCGACTTCTCCACAACCACCCCTGCTTCCTCAGCGGTTTGGATCAAAAACAAGGATGATTACCACCCGTACATCTACCCAATCATCCCCGTCTTCCCCTTTAACCAGGCCTAGCTCTCGACAAAGAAACAATAATATGTTAAGGGGGCAAGATGATTATAGCTCAGAAATATTGAATCCAGAAACAGAATTTCTTAGTGTTTATCCTAGAGATATTGTACCTTATGAGTTACCTTCTACTTGCTTATCGGCAAACAGAATACAATAGATGACTATAAATTTACATTTGTGCTCATTATTAAACAGAAATGTTCGTTGTAATAAAAAACAATTTTTGCCAAAAGTTTTTTTTTAAAAGTTGTCTCGATTGCATTTTTTACATTTCACGAGTAGCTTGATGGTGTGTTGATAAAACGCCATTGTTAAGGGTTAAAAATGCTCCACTGACTGCAGCGATCTTTTTTGTAACAAAAGAATTTAGGAGAAGATATGACACCTATTGCATGAGTAATTTAGCTTGAATGGAAGCAAAGTAAAGACTGCACTGGCGTCAATTTATTTTCTTTGTTCATCTGGCTAAACTTTTGATAGAACTAGGTAATATGGTAAAATCCAAAGTGGGAAAAACTCAAAAATTATTTTGTTGAATGATTATCCCAATTTCCCATTCCTCTCCCAAAGTGGTATTTAGTAAATTCACTTTTTTTTAGTAGATGGCTTGTCATTCTTTAATACAATAATCAATGCAGATACTCTATAATTTGGATCGGAATTTATTTTACGCATCATGATCTTGCGCTTAGCAACGTGTATACCTAGATGCATTGTGGGTACGCCCACACCCACACGTGGCACGACAATGCCAAATAAATAATAAAAATAAACACAATAAATATACGTTCGAGAGCTATAATCTTTCTAATCCAAGATTCGACCTATTCAAGTGTTAAGAAGCGTCAGTAAGATGCATAAATGCTACCATTGTCATGACATATCTTTTCAATTATATTATGAATCTAAAAAATAATTACTAATACTTATGAATGTTAATCACAGATAAGATGAACAAAATAAGCAAATGTCTTTCTGTACTTACGCCCTTGAGAAATATTTTTATACTTGGTTTCTTTTTAATGTCATAATTGTTGTTAAAGCTGGCACATTCCATGCGTATCTCGTTGACAACAATCCATGCAGACATATTGATTGAAACGTTGGATAGAGATTCTTGAGAAACTTGTGTCGCAGTGAAATTCGGTCAGATGATTATCGCAGATTATTTCAAATACACAATCAAACGTGGTCGAATGTCGAGAGAGAGAATATGGTGACGGCTCCACCAGCCAATGCAGGTCTGCTGTTCAGCCAAGTTTCAAACAGAGTAGACTGGACATTGGCAAGACGGAAGCAGCTTCAGGATTTACACCGTTACCTGCCACAGGTGTCCCTGTGTCCTTCTCAAATAGTCAATGAGGGAGATGAGGAGGAGAATTTTGAGCAAGTCCCAAAGTAGAGGTTTGAGAAGAAGAACGACTTCTCTGCCACCCCTATCTCCACTATATCCCCTGAGGTATGCTCCATCACCTCCAACATCAAGAGGGGTTACAACCCCCACGTCTACCCGCACAGCCACATCTTGGTAAACGGGCAGAAGGCGGGCAACCTTTCCCGGGAAACCTTTACCGGGCTGATCCTTTCCCGGGTGGACACTTCCCGGGATGGACACTTCCCGGGATGGACACTTTCCGGGATGACATATCCCGGGCAGCCACTTCCCGGGATGGACACTTCCCGGGATGGATACTTTCCGGGATGATATTTCCCGGGTGGACATTTCCCGGGGTAATCATATGCCGGGAGAGTCTTTTACCGGGGTTTCGACTATGCTTAGTCCACAGTATTACACTGTGCTGGATGTCACCAG
>JAHZNC010005522.1:0-11556 GCA_027744095.1 Zhuqinia jingwanae | reverse complement strand
AAATATGTATGTATTATTAGTATTGAGATTCGCAAGCACACTGAAAAATATTATAAGTAGTTTTACCAAAAACAGCAGCAAAAATACTGATTCTCATAATACTGCAATTATTTCCACCTTTTCAAACAAAGTAAGAAGAATGTAAAGCAAGTCAGTAAAGTATATAAAGTTGGATTGGAAGCCAAGAAAAAAATAAATAAAGAAGAAAAAAATAGAAAAAATAATTTACTTGAGAGTCTACTTTGGCTTGAGGAGAAGGGGAGCAAAGATGAACGTGAAGGAGCAAAAAGAGATAAAAAAAAGTATAGTGTATCCTGCGTGTTATGGTGTACTTACGTACATATTAAACTTTATATGTACATCAAATAAGCTATCCACATCTCTCACACTGTTTCTAAAAGTTGTATTTATTTCTCCCTTCTTTTGCTTTGCACATAAATACAACACACAAACATTATCATCGTCATAACATTAGTTCTGCTGATTCAAAATCAAGACAGTGCAGTATTGTGTTACCGCTGCTGTGTCATGTTAAGTTAGAATAGACGAGAACATCTCTCTCCTTGTATTAGAAAGAAACTTTTGTTGGATGATATAGGTACATATATATTGTTAGCATTGTGTTTTATGAGAAATAGTAGACCAAAAATGTAATTTGGTGTACGTTAGTAATAATGAGTAAAGTGGCTAGGCTAGTTGAATTGGTTTTGGTGGTTGGTGATGGAGCTGCTATATAATACAGTCACAGTCACAGTCCACACCACACCACACAGACCCTCCACAAAAACAAACGAAGGGAATTGAACACAGTAAATAAGCAAATATTCAATATTATTATTATTATTACGTTGTTGTTGATGATGATGATGTGATCACAAAAATGGAATAGAATATAACAAATTTTTTACCAAAGCCAGAGCTTTATTCTGTCGCTTGATATCATCTTCTTTAATGCAAACACATATGTACGAAGGTAAAATACATATAAATACGTGTATTATATGTGTACTTTATGTGTATACTGAAGATAAAGAAAGGAGGTTGGATTGGATTGTCGTTCATTTTTGTGTAGCCAACAGCAAAATTGACGAAAAGATTGAAAAAAAAGACGACAAGCCTAGCAAAATGGAATATGCAATATGTGTGTATATGTAAGTATAAGCCATGGTGTTTTACTGCTACTGAGGAGATGGATGATGAACGAAGGACAGAAAGAGAGAGAGAGAGAGAGAATAAGGATTACAATTTTTGCTTAAGCCGTTTGCATTTTAGCATGTCCTCCTCCTCCTCCTCCTCTGCTCCTTTTTATTCTGTCCTCTGTCTCTCTCCTCAATTCTCTGAGCACAGGCTTATATATTTTTTGTTTCTAGCAACTCTTCTTATATATTTGGGATTAAACATTTTTGCTGTTGTTGATGATGAGGATTTGAAAATGACGACGGCTGTTGAATGTGGCGTGTGTTGTGTATTAAAAGTACGTACGAGCGTTCGTACTTGTTTTTATTATTTTGGTCTGTTACCAAGTGAAGGCGAGCGAGTCTATCTTTTCTTTTTTGGAGATGTTGACGATGAGGATCTTCATATCACGTTGATACTCATTATTATTACGTTACATTGCATCTTGTTGTGTTTTTTTGAGTGTACATACGTGTGCATCAAGAAAACAAGTCCTCCTCGCATTTATACCAGCGCAGCAGCGCATATATGGCAGATTGAAAAACAACAACAATGAGCCGCTTTGTCTATGTTCTCTGTGTTTGTAGTAGGGTACAAAATGTCGTAGATAGCCGATAGCATTTTTTTTTTAAATATGAAACAACATCAACAGTACCATCTCCATCTACCTTATTTCTTTACCTTCTTGGCTTCTCGTCTTAAACTTGGCTTGGCCTCCTCATCATCATCATCATAACATCCCATCATTATACACACACATAATATAATACTGCTTGTCTGCATATGGATGAGCATGTTTTTAGTAAAAAGGGAGAAAAATGCAAATACCATGTAATTTAGGTAAACACAAAATGACACTACGCCACACTACACTACAGCAGCATGGGTCATATAAATCTATCCATCATCTTTTTATCATTATCAACAAGTTTGCTACGATGCGAATCTATCGTCATCATGATCTTTATATCATTGAGCTTCGTTTCGAAGGTCAATCTTCTTTTTTTTTTGTTGCAAAAAAAAACAAGTAACAGCTAGAGCTATAGGGCAATGCGAATGGTGAATCATTGGACCAGTCATAAAGGCTTGGCTATTCTCTTCTTAGCCATCATCATCACCATCATCATCATCATTATTATTGCCGACCAACCAATTATGATGCCTATATCAGTAAGAACGTATTAAGCATATTATTCATACACATAGGTAATCATAATACAATCTTCTTGATGATCGGTTGGCCGGTTAATAATTGATCTTTTTTTTATTTTCCAACCTGTACTACTACAAAGTTGGTTTGTTAGTTGTTACTTTTGCAGAGAATACAACAATAACAACATATGGGGGGATAAGTTGATCATCAGGAACGTATAAGGTTGTAGTAGTAGTAGCCAACAAAAAATAAAACATTCCCTTGCCTTGCTGTGTGCTATAATGTTGCTTGTTTTTATCATCATCTACGTTCTACGACTTTGCTATAATTACTGGGGCGAACTTGCCCAGCGAAGCGAAATGCGAAAAATATAAAGACTCTGCTTGTTTGTTGGCAAAAAAGGCTGATTCTGACTTGAATTTGCTGACGAAGATGATGATTATGCGATGTGATGATAGTAAAATGAAACCAAACCAGTAGAACCAGTGCTCAACTGCACACTCACACATTTTCATGCATGTACATTGTACATACATTTATGTCCAAAATGTACAATTTTGGGTGGTTGGTTTTTTGGTGTGCTTGCTGGTGTGACCACTTTAATAATCATAATCATAAAAGCAATGTTTTTTTTGGGCAGCATCATCATGATACACAGTAATGTTGTCTTTGTAAAAGGAGATATATAATAGATGAGCAGTGCAGCGGTTTATAAAACGAAGAAGAAAGAAGCATAGCCAAAATAAAAGATTTTTGTGCATCAGAAAATGGTTTTGCATTGACAGATTATTTTATCATTTTCCCTTGAGCATCAAGCAGAAAGAACAGAAAAACGAAATAAAAATTTACATTTCATTCTTTTTTTCTCAAAAAAAAAAGCAAAAGGCCAATGATTTATCTCGTCCGAGGGAGTATTGTTTTGCCCTGTCTGCTCTCCAAAAATTTATATATATTTTTTTTGGCTGCCTGTATTTTTCTATTGTGACGACAACGGATAGAAATGGAACTAGTAACGATGTTGTTGAAGGTGAAAATGACGAAGAAAAACATAATTGTTATTATGATGATGGTATATATGATGTTTGCATATGATGCAAGGTACATTGTAACTTGTAACACTTTTTATATTCACATCATTTCCATGATATCAAGCTATTATACACATGACGCACTTTGAATATATTTTTTTTTCACATTCAGAAAACACATGAATCTAGCGTACAATTTACGCGGATCGTTGTCGTCGCATACCTACTTACTATATCGTTATCCAGGAGGGAAGCAATGTGTGTGTATGTGTTGTTATCTCCATCTCAGAATATTTTGGCTTGGTTTTAAGTTGAATACGAGTATAATAAAAACATACCATCCTGTCATCATCACCAAAGAAGAAAAAACAGGATTGCATTGTAGAAAGACACGCGATGGGATGAATGTTACAATGCCGCTCTATTATGTCCGCTTCTCATTTTCATTTTCGTGCATTTTTACGCAGCAAGCAGAGAAAAATAAAACTTTTGTTCAAGTCAGTCAACCAGACTAGTCACAGTCAGCAACAGTTTGGAATGACTTTGGAGTTTGGAGAAAAGTCGTTTTAAAATGATATCATCATCGCATCATGTTTTGGATATGGGATGCTCTATTCATAATATATTTTTTTTCTCGGGGATATCACACCTACTACTTGTACTTATTCTATTGTATCTATATATAATAATATACTATGCACGTGATTGTATCTAGATATACGCAAGTACGCAATTACATTTATTATTTTGATAATAATAATAATGTGATAAGAATGGAGAATGATTGTATACATTACTTATCTTTCATAATATAATATATATGTGTGGTGTATCCATGCATAGCTGGTCATTTATTCCTTCTCTGTATGTTGACTTTGAAGTGATGATGATATGAAGAGTGGTTTTTGAAACTACGCATTTTCTTTTTACGGTTCCAAAATAATCTGGAACATGAGAGCAGTAGGGATACCTACATATAAAAGATATAAGTGGTTGCACAATTGCAGCAAATCAAAAGTACATGGCATATACTACACACTTTATAGAGCAATGTTTTGTAGTGTGTGTGTACACTGTGCAAATAAAAACAGGATTTTATTTTTTAATAATAATACACAAGAAGACATGAGCTAATCATTCTCCCTCTCTTTTTTTATCGGTCGGTTGCTGTTGTTGTTATTGCGGTTGAACTATTTTTTGGACTAGGTATGTATCAATGTATCTCTGAATCTTTTTTTTTTTAAAAAAAGACGCAAAAACTTTGTTAGTTGAGCTTGCGTTTTGGTAATGCACGTAATCGTGCTATAAATTGTATGCACCATGAAGTATTAGGTACACATTTATGATGATATCCAGCGAGCCAGAGAAAAACACATATTTTTTTGGTGTTTTTTTTGGGTATGGGTACAAAAGTACGAACACGAACCAAGAGTCGAGTGATATGGATGATGACAAGGATATATATAATAATAATAATAATATCCTTTCCATATTATTTAAGTATCCTATAAAAAATTAAACCAAACTTTTTGTTTGTGAGGCTACTGATAAATACCTTAATAATAATTTCTCTTCTTATGAATAAGGATATATAATAATAATAATAATAATATCCTTTCCATATTATTTAAGTATCCTATAAAAAATTAAACCAAACTTTTTGTTTGTGAGGCTACTGATAAATACCTTAATAATAATTTCTCTTCTTATGAATTCTCATTCGACCGTAATTCCAGTGAACAAAAAAAATATACAAAATTATGTTGTGTAGTTTGCTCATCAAATCAACTTGATTTCAGAACATCTTCAATCTCCATCACCTCACTTTTGATTGGTGAGCCAATCAGACACAAGTTGGATATTATGTAGTTGATTTGCTGTAGAAAATGATGATTGCAAATTATAGCTATAATAATTTTTCTCAGAAGACGGTATATATGATTCACATGATTTACGCTTCGTTAGCTTAAAAATACATTTATCTGGAACATATATCCCACAGATAAAAAAAAAGTTTTATATGCGTAATTTTGTTATAAAATTATATAGAGTTGGGCTATTTTTTAATATTTATTTTTTGTATTTACGTAAATAGTAGTTGTTATCTTTGTATGCTTTATCAGGCATGCACGTTTACGTACACCAAATGATCTTTGTGCATATCAGTCAAAAGAACAATTCTGATAAGCACTTTATTTTATCCCTGATAAGAAGCTTAAAAAGATCCACAGAGTTCATTTCAATGAACTAAAAAAGAAATGATCATTCCACTTTTCCGTGTATGTGTGGATATTTTCAGCTCAGCAGACATCATCTTTCATGTTGTCACATAGATCATCATAGTCAATAGTTGTTGGCAGCTTCTCTCAAGTAAAAGGCCATATCACATCCATTCAAAGTGAGTGTAAAAAAGTAAGGAAAGTTAACAAGTTAATACTGTTACTTACATTAGTTCCTATTGAATAGGAAAAAACCTTGTTTAAAACTGGTTGGTATCCAGACCAGAGAGAGAGAGAGAGAGAGAGAGAGAGAGAGTTGTACATAAACAAGGATAAGTTTTTTTTTGTGTCCTATCAAAAGACGGAACTAAACCACTGTGCATCTTGCACCAGCAGTGTAACACTAAATAAATTAATTCATCATCATAAAATAATCATCCTCGCCATCAAGAGAGTTTTTTTTTTGGTGTGTGTGGAGTCACGTAGTAGGACGAGGATATGTCACAAAAATCCCTGGATGGTAACACTGCTTATTTTATACAAGGTAAAATAATCTTTTAGTGCTGCGAAGTATATTATTATTATTATTGGGCTTAAACGGGGAAAACTTGAAAACGATGCATTTCCTAACACAAAGTATTTTACATCCCATGGCATAAATTTCAAGCATACACGGAAGTTGATCAAACAGCCACACACTTATACTTAAGCACATATACATCCCATCTCATCTCATCATCACATTTTTGATGTTTGAAGAGAAGGGAACAGAACTCGGTATTGATTCAATCTCTACAAAAATACATAACTCATTGAATATCAATATATATAATATCAGGGTAATGATGATAAGTGGCAAACAAGCGGTAACAATACAAACTCTCAGCTTGTAGATCTCAGTGAGACGAGAGAGAGAGAGCATATATTTAACAACGCATTATTTTTTTTTAACTTTTAGACCTTGTACACGAATTTGTCACAAGGCGGAAGCAAACTCTGAAGCTAGTTCTCTTAACAAAAAGAGAGATCATCATCACATCACCGCAGAATGGCAAATGGTGTAGCACAATAATAGTAGCAACAGTTTTTTTCCTCTTGTGTTCCTTTGTCGACATAAATCAACAAATGGATACATAATCTCTGCCACAGTTACCGTTTTTAGCTACTATTTTTAGCAATCCCACTCACACGTACAGTGTAATATGTAATGTGTGTGCATGTGCAAATGTAACAATGTAAAACAAGTCATTATTATTTTTTCTGTGCAGGATTGATTACCTTACGTCCTACTACGTACACAATTAGGTATACTATTATTATACGCTTGTTATGTGATTTATGACTTGTGATTTGTTTTATGGAGAGACATGCTTAAGTTATTGCTATTGCTATATAAGTGCTATTACGTTTACATTCAACATTCACATTTTTATTTTCTGCATACAAAAAAGAAACATATACCCTATTTTAGTGAATATTATAAATATTGTATGGTACCTGTAAATAATTTTTCGAAACATTTCGCATTCAAAGGTAATATAGTAAATTAAGACAAACAGACAAACAAACTACCAGGTTTAAACAACGAATAATGGAGTAAAAAAAGAAGAAATGAAGAAACAGAAAACACGAACGATTATTATTATGAGAGAGTAGCCAACGAAAAGGGATTAAAATAATAAAATTATCAGCAGTTAAACGCTGTACCTATTAAGACATTTGTAGCAGCTGCAGCAGTTAATTTACTCATTATACAAATTGCTCATAAAGTTTATCGCTCGTTATTTCATATTTTCATATTTTTTATCTCACAGTTTTTGCTACTGTTATACATGTTAAACGATAATAATGAGAGTGATAATAATAGAATATATTTATGCATGTTATTTAGTTTTAAATTGTGTAGATATAATATGTTTATTTCGGTTGATTAATTGATATGCTCATAACATTTAACGACAATTTCGTTATTTAGAATTCCCATATATGTTCTGAGAAAACTCAAAACGCACACTTAAAAAATGTTAAAAGCAAATATATTCAAACAAAAATTATCACAAGCGAAACCAATTATTAGTAAAGAAATGCTTTTACAAACATTTTTTTTCCCAACGAAAACAATTGTTTACGTAACTTAACTTAATTTTTAAGCCGTACCGTGTGATCATTATTAGTATTATTACTATTTTTGTGCTTAATGTGTCCACTAAAATAATGAATACATATTTTTTTATTGTTTTGCAGGTTTCACTTTGAACCAAGAAAGCCATTTTTGAGCCATCAAAAAAGTGACAAAAAGGCAAAATCATTATTTTGTACATGCGAATTATTCAATCAAATCTCCACCATCATCTTGTCTAGTCCCCTTTTCAAATAAATATTCTTTAAAAAAAAAGTAGCCAAGCGAATTAAATTAGTTGTTGAGAAGAAGAGAGAGAGAGAAAGAGAGGGCTAGACCGTTGTTTGATACACGAGAGAAAAAAAATAGTCATTTGGTCTTTGGTACCATATCATCACATCACCCACCTTCAAAACTATCATCGCATCACAAAAAAAGAACAACAGATTTTCCAAAAAAGGAGACAAGGAAGCGGAGATTAATTTTCCCATTCTCTCTGTCGCTGTCGTTGAAAAAGAATTAGAAAATAAACTTTTCCAAATTTCTTTTTCAAACTGTTAATCTTTGCGTCAAAAATACAACAAGTGCTTTTAAATCAAAGTGTTAAACGTCTGGTTGAACAGCGATCGTTATTATCATCATCATCATCATCACAAGAACAACATTCAATTTATTAGTATTTCGACGAACGACACAATACCGTTTTTTAAACGTTATATATAGATAACTTCGTAATTTGTATTTTTATTCTCTTAATCTTTTTTTTTCTGTGTGCAGAACAGACATTCAAGCAGGATAGAGTGTGTATGCCGATTTTTAATTCTGTGCAAAAAAATATATTCCAAAAATTAAGTCAAGTCAAAGAAAGAGCGTCATTTGCAATATTATTTTTTTCTTAATTGTTTTTCTGTAAATTTCTCTCTAAATAATACGGGTTCTCTTGTTTTATTTGAAAACAAAGGGAAGTATTGTTTTTTAAGAAAAAAAAAACGAATATCTCTTTTCCCCTCGATGTGATACAAAACGTACAGATATTTAAAAAAAATATATACAAAAGTCATTTGTTGTTGTTCATTTTTATGAAAAAATCATTATAAAAAAGTCAAGCTGATTTTATAGTCGTTTAATATATACCCATGTATTTGCATCCAGGAAAACATTAATGTTTTACATGCAACAGCAGTGCATTTAACTGACTAGCAAAGCACGACTTAATTATTATCAAATTATTTAAGTTCTTCGCGCTTAAATGTTAATTACCAATAACTGTTTATTAATAAGCATTACGATTACTACTGGGATCTCACATTTTACAACTTCAACGTCATCATCCTCATCATCATCCTCAGTCAAGTGAATTTTGTTAACTATTATAATTAATAAATTAATAATTGTATATTATTATTGTTCTGTGTTCTCGAAGTTTTCGGGAACTGATTAAAAAGCCAGTTGTGCAGTATTGTCATTATTACATGGTATAATAATAATTAGGGCTTAAAATTAAACTAGTGTTTTAAACAAGATTGAGTAAGAAAGGATAAGGCGCGTCCTAATCAATGTTCCCAATTGATTAGGCGAGACAAACACCCAAAAAAAAACCGGGGAAGGAGAGGAGGTAACCGGTTACAAAATACACGTTTTAAGTGAGCGCTTGAGATCTCCTTATGTTGGCGTCAGGAGACTCAGTAATCAACTCTGAATTATCTTCTTCTAACTGCTTCTCAAATAATTTGACTATTAACTGTCCTTATGCAGCAACTCTCTATTTTGGGGAAGTCGAAGTGAGTAATACAAAAAGTAACTGTTGTAAAAGAGCTGGAGCCAATGTGGTCGTAGCGGATGATCAATTTGTTGAGAGAGAAAATATTACTGAAAGAGAATACCCGTTTAGTGAAAACGACGACGAGAAATCATCCATTTGTATTAGGCGTCAAGTGTTCGAGTGTCGAGTAAAGTTGAAGTCATGAAAGAGGAAATTTCCGTAGCTGTTCGATTTTTGAGTCGACTCATTGAAAAGAACAATAGTTTGCATAGTAGTGGTGGTAGCTCTTCATCTACATCATCATCTGCGTCTGCTGCTAGCAACAATAGCTGTATCAATGGAAGTGCGACATCATCATCATCATCTCCATCTACACTGCCTGTTGCCACAAAGAGTATCGAGAAGGAGCAGTTGGAAGTGTTTAAGGAGCGACTGGCCGAGTAGGTGAGCACAAAATAACAAACAAATCTTTTTTTTCAAACTTCTCTGTCCTTCCTTTCCTTACACCACCTTCCTCCATTATCATTCCTTTCCTGTTTCTGTAGAAAAAATTTAGCAATAGTGCAAATGAAATACGCTATACATATTTTGATGTGTTCGCATCTCCTTCCTGTGTGATTCAGATTTGGAGAGCACCAAGGGTCCTTTTGCACGTTAGCTTCTTTTAAGAATGGCAGTGGTGAGATCTTCCTAGACCAAGTTAACTTTGAGGAAATACATAAGAAAACAATGGAGCAAAAAGAAAAAGTAAGTACCACCAAACCTTTTATAATAATTAATTTTAATAATAAAAATGCATACACCCACTTCCCACCCATGCATTCATGCTATTTTCACATCCATTTTTTTTATTGACATACAAAAAAGCATCATCATTCTTCGTACCTTCCCTTTCTTCCACGTCAACATTTTAGACGATGACATGTATTGGATTTATTGGCTATATTTGATCGTATGATAATTTTCAAAGTTTGCTGTTTACAAAGTTCACATTCATTCTCTCCAATGCATTATCAACATGATGGCAACAAAAAAGAAAGAAAAAGCCAGCAACGAAAGTCTACACACTCAAGTAACCATAACCATTAGAGTTGTTTGCAAAATGGCAAAATATATATCCCAGATCCCATCATAAATCACACGAAAATGAAATGTATGTGTGTGCATAGTGTAAACATATGTCATGTTACTCTTAATAATAATACTCTCAAAAGTGAATATAACATGTACTTGTACTGTACACTGTGCACATGCACACATAAGCGTTCTTTTTTGTTCAAACTTTCTTTTCCATTCCCAAAGGAAACACATCAGCAACCAATCGACGTATTGTCATCATCATTATCATCGCCGTGTGTCGTGAAATTGCATTGAAATTGACACAAAGAAACGTCGAAGCATGATGGTTATTTTGATACTTTTGCTGCACAATAATAATTTAATGACAGTGCAGCAGTGGATATTTTGATAAAATGCTGCTATTAAAACTGAGGACATATTTTTTTATTATTATTTGTTCTTGTTCAAGTTGACGATGACGAGGATAACAGTGAGAATAAGTCGAATCACCTCTTTTGTATTTGTTCACATGGCAAATAAACTCCATTGCATTTTATGATATGATGTGTAACAATAAATTCATAATACCATAATAATATACTACTACGAGTTGCAAGCAAATGACACAAAATACAAAATAAAATAAAATACACCAACAAAACTGCTAATTGTGCTCATATATACGCCAATATACAACATGAGAACATTTTACCTATGCAGTTAAAGCTTTATTTACTGTGCACTGTGTACTGGTGTAATTTAATGTGTTTGGTTTTAACAATTTCTAAAAAGGATGAGAATTGACATGTGAAGGAGGTTTCATTTCAATTTGTCGTTCTCGTCGTTTCGAATCAAGTGAAGACATATAAATGTGTGTGCATGCCATAAAGCAAGGCCATATATATATTTTTTTTTTGGCTTTTAGTGTGAGAAAAAAAAGAGCATATTGTCAATTACTGTTGTGGATTGGAAAATGGCTATAAAAGCATTAGGCATATAGCACATAAAATTGTGTGTATATACACAAGACTGAGGAGCAA